>PVKN010005662.1:0-30295 GCA_004027915.1 Capromys pilorides | reverse complement strand
GCTGTGTGGTACCACGGACTCAGGGTGGGACAGCGAGAACTCGGGCTGCCTTTGGAGACTGGCATGTGTTTGGGCGTGGGGTCGCTGCCATCTCTGGCTGGACTCTGGGGTCACTGCAGATTTCTGTAAGAGGTGGCAGCTGGCTGGGGATGACCCCTGCCTGTGCACCTGCGCTGTGAGGACCTTCTCCGGGGGTGCAGGTTGCAGGCTTGTGGCTCTGGAAAAGGGATGCTAGCGGGCATGGCCACGACCTCCATGGCGAGGGAGCTGCCTGAGACCACTTGTAAGGGCCACAACAGGCCAGCGCAGGCCCAGAGCTCCCGGATCTCTCCCGCAGAGCTCCCTGACCCAGAAGATCTCTACATCCCCTCGTCTGCTGGAGCTGCCCTTCTAGGGCTTGGGGTGGAGCTCTTGGAATGGCCGTCTGGTGACCATGACCTTGATCTTGTTGGCCTCAGCAAGAATCTGCTGCAGGCTCTGGGAGCTGCAGACGCATGGCCTTTGGAAGGAGGTCCTCAGGGGCAGCCCCTCAGTGGCCACCCAGCTGGGGCTGCTGGGGATTCGGTCACAGGGCACCTGCACAGGCGTCCCCGTCCTTCTCACTGAACACATCCTGGACCTGCTCCCGCAGCACTTTGGCCCAGTTGACCCAGGGGAGTCCAACATCAGAGTTTTCTGGAAAATCTGTCTGTTCAGGCCCTGGGCCACCAGAGTCCCCCTTGATGGCTTCAGTGAGCAGCTCAGGCCTGTGGATGACAAACTGGACACTCTTGCCAGCTTCCAGGATCTGCTCTGAAGCCTGGTCACAGTGATGCCATGGAGCTGGCACACAGGGAGGCCACGGATAGCACCACGACAAACAGCTCCTCTGGACATCAGGAATCTGGAGTGCGCAGGGCATGTGCATGGGCCTCGGGGCACCTCGTGCTGCAGAGCAGCTCCACCTGCTCCAGAAGCAGCCAGGCCAGGTAGCCGTGGAGAAGCTCACCAGCCACGCCACCAGCCAGGCATTTCTACCCTGCAGGGGCAGGTGGTTGGGCAATGGATCTGTCACCTCTTCAGAGGCTGCCAAGGGGCCTGGGACTGTGATCTGGAAGATGTTCAAGTCCTCGGGCTCAAATTTGACAGGCCACAGCTCCCTGCAGGTTCCTGGCCTGCAGGCTTCAGAGACACTGCCCTCGTGTGGCCCAACGGCCCAGCCAGGACGAGGACGGTGCCCTGGAGAGCTCTGTGGAGGCATCATGGGATGGCTAGCTAGTGCCAGCCTCCTGGGGTCTTTCAGAGCTGTGTTCCACACAACAGTCCGCACTGCAAACGTCCCCTTCCCAATAAGGCGGAGGCTGGGCCACTCCTCCAGGATCCTCCTCAGCTTAGCAGCCCCAGAAGTGCAGGGGCGCTTGAGAGTGATGCTGTCTGGGTCTCCCCAGCCTCCGGTTGGCAAGTGAGCTTCCTGTAGGGGACACAGGCCTCGAGGCTCAGGCCCAGGATAAGCAGGATCCCCACATGCTCCCTCAGGGCGCTGATGCCATGTTCCTGATGAAGGTGGTCATTTCTCCGGCTTGAGGCCAAAAGCATCATATCAAGTCAGACCAGGACCCTGGAGGAAGCGGTGGCCGTGGGGCTCGGTCCCCAGGAGCAGCGTGGGCAGCAGGAAGATGCTGTCCAGCAGGGCCCAGGAGCAGTGCCCACTGCCATCCAGTGGCCCCCAGAGCTTGCAGCACGACTGCAGCTGTACTCCAGGTTGGCCGCATCGTCATCTTGTTGAAATGGGCTCAGCCAGTGAACATCCGGGATAGTGGGGCTCGTGTGTCTTTCTGCAGTTGGTCTCCAGGTCTTCCTGTCTGGAACAAAGAATTGTGTGGTAAGAGCAAAAAAAAAACAGTGACAAAGTTTACTGGAAAAAGAAAAAATAAAGAATGACAAAAAAGCTGCGTCCACAGAATGAGCTGTGAAAAGGGAAACAAGCTCTTCTTGGGGTGTCTTTTGTTTGTTTGTTTTGCCTTTTGAAGCAAGGTCTCACCATGTAGTTCAGGCTGGCCTTGAACTTACTTTGTAGCCTAGGCTGCCCTTGAACTTACAGAGATCCTCTTGCTTCAGCCTCCTGACTGCTCAGATTACAGGTGTGCCCCATGCCCAGCCTGGTGTGTCATTTCAGTGCCCAAATCTCCAGGAAATCAGCAAGTACTTCTATATCCAAGTCCTGAGAAGCAGTGCTGGGATCCCACACCTCAGCATGGCATTGGATCTGGAAATCCTACTGAAAGCTTGCCAAATTCTCCTGAGAAGTTCGAAGGCAGGGCTCCGAGAACTGTTCTGCAGTGTGTTGTGGGATCTCATGATTCACAGAGCCAGCCCCCTGCCCCAGCAGCTCTGCCACACACTCATCTGCTGCCTCACTCCAGGCCCTGGGGTGCCCACCCCACCCCTGCTCCCAGGACAAATGCACAGTGCTGGCCCTGCCTAGGGCCTCACTTAAGGAACCTGCCACACCTCCTACACATCTGAGCTGTGCTCCGGAGAGGACCTCAGGGCGAGACCCGAACTCATATCTAAAGGACAGGACTTGCCTACTCTGTAGTTTCTGCCTTTCCTATTCTTGGAGCACAGAACTTACTTAGGAAGCACTGAAATGCCTTGGTTAGCTTTTGCCTCTGTCCTACTCATGACAGCTCCTGACAAATATCCATAAACATGAACAGAGCAACATGCATGATGTGCCCATCTTTAAACCAGAATGAACAGGACAACTTACCTCCTGCCCATCAGAGAGCCGAGCACCTCCGAGGTCTGTTGCACCACACTTCAGGCTTGTTCCTGAGATAAATGTAGCTGTCCTAGGAAGACGCATAAACTAGCTTAAAAGTGTAATTGAGCCAGGCATGGTGGCACATGCCTGTAAGCCCAGTACTTCAGGCTGGGAAGAGAGGAGCTTGATGAGTTCAAAGGCAGCCTGTCCTGCACAGTGAGACCCTGCCTCAAAAAAAAATGTGTATCAGCTGACAGTTACTAGAAAGAAGATTTAATACAGGCTATACAAATAAATAAGAATGTAGGTGGCTGGGGAAGATAGCTCCGTGGCACAAGTGGCTGCCTGGCAAGTGCAAGGTCGTGAGTTCGAACCCCGGTCCTGCAAAAAAAAAAAAAGAATGTAAAGATTGGCTTCCAGTGGCTGCCAGATGCAGATAGGGTGAATGCCGGTGTCTGCCTGCACGCTGGTCATCCCAAGGATCTAGTCAGAGGCCCAGAGCGCAGTGGAAGTCCGTATCAGGAGCCGAAAAGTCTGTAGGGGTAGCCTCGAGACAACATCCAAGGTGGAGGCAAAGCCTGGAGCTCCTCCAGAGAACAGAGACGCAGTCCTCCTTCATCTCCCTTTAGCACCGTTCTCATGCCCCAGCATGTGTCTTCCATGCCCAGAACCTCGCTGACAACCTAGCCGGGTGTTACTTACTCAAGTTGACGTAATCAACTGTTACAAAGTGTAACCGAAAGAGGAATGGGGCGAGCCAAGCACTGTGTAGTGTGTGGTCTCCGGACCTGCACACGGTTAGGGCGTGGGCTCTGATCTGATCTCCTTGTTTTTTGGTTTTTGTTTTTGTTTTCTTTTGTTTTTCGTTTGGTTAGTTGGTTTTATTTGTTTGTGAGACAGGGTCTCGCTATGCAGGTCAGTCAGGCCTTGAGCTCACGTTTTGTAGCCCAGGCTGGTCTCGAACTTGCACCGATTCTCCTGCCTCAGCCTCCCAACTGCTGGGACCGCAGGCGTGTGCCACCACAGCCCAGCTGATCTGATCTCTTCGGAAGACAACTCTAGGGGCTGATGGGAACTGTGGTGTATGTTTGAAAGCAAAATATTTCCAACAGGGGGCATGCTGCCGTGAATGTCCTCAGAATTTGCTGCCTTGCTTGCAAAGTACCTGTCCTGTCCTCGTGGCCGCCTTCTAAGCAGGGCTGGGTGCTCCTTTCTGAGGGCCTCCGGGGGTGGGATCAAGAGTGCCTTGAACGCTGCTGCCCACGCTGCCCAGCAGAAAGGTAGCCTCAGGAAACAGGACAGCACGGCCTCGCCCGCCTTGTCCACGGAATCTGGCTCCTGGCTCTTCCCCACTGTCACAACAACCACGAAAATGGACAGCTCAGCTAAAGACACTCAGGAGGAAGGACTCCAGCGCTGCTTGAGAAGGTGGCAAGGACAATGGCGCGACGCGTTAGAAGCAAATGGAGGACTGGGAGGGCCTTGGTGGCAATGGCCCGCTGCTGCTCTAAGCTCTTTGGAAACGTAAACGGTCAGTGTCTCCTGCTATGGCCGTGGCCCTCCCGCCTCAGCCTCTCCAGTGCTGGGACTGCAGGTATGCCCCGCCGCTGTGGCTCCCATCTAGATGCCGGCCCAAGCCTCGTGTGGTCACAGGAGGGGCTTCTCGGGGGTGGGCGGATCTAGGGTGTGTGACGCTGGGATGAAGGATGGGACACCTGAAGTAAGGCTGCATGTGGTGCTGGGCTTTGGCCCCCATCTCCTAAACAAAAGGATGGCAAATGGCTTGTAAAAACGAGATGAGTGGTGTGATTGTAGGAGTGCAGTAGGGTCCGAGCCCTCCGTGGACTTCAGCGTTCCCAGGGGTTGAGAGGAGGAACTTCCCTGGGCAGCCTGTACTTCTTTGGTTTTCAGACAAAGGCGAGGCACACGGAGGCAAGCGCAGGAGCTGGGCAGGAGGAGTCATTTCAAAGACTTTGTCAAGTGGTAAATTTTGCCAATTAAGAGTGCTGTCTTATCTCTAAGGCTGGCAGCTTTATTGCTCTGGGAGGGCAGGGTCGGCAGCGTGTGTCCTTGGCCGCCTCCACTGCAGCTATCTTGACCTCAGAGCGCAGGCGTATGCACTTTTCCAACCCAGCAGAGGCCCCTGGGTTCAGCAACTTAACCCTGTGCAGCGTGGGCTCCAACACAGGGCTGTGCTAAGACCACCAGTGGGCCAGTCCCACCTCGCACGCGTGATCTCATCACTCCCAGAAGCTGCCTACGAGGCTCTGGGGTGCACCTAGACACAGCCGTACTGCTGAGCTAGGACGTTCCATGGGGCGGTGTGTCCAAGGCACTTTCAACTTCAGACATTTGCAATTTAACATGGGCTTCACAGGCACTGACCTCTATGCTAATGCAGGCATGGCTGTGCGTGCTCACCTCTCTTACAAATGTCTGCAAGCTAGCAAGTTCTCTAGGGTCATGCACATGGGGGACTTGGACAGGTGACCGAACGAGGAAGGGGGTTTGTGAACTCAGGGCTGTCGGGGTCCCTTCCTGGTTCTCGTCTCGGCCCAAGAAGTCTGAACTTATATTCCTAATAACCCGTTATTGGAATTTTACCAAGTTAATTCCAATCTACCACTCCCAGCACAACCCATGGCGATAATAAGGACACTAAAATGTATTTATACTATTAATGGGGAGCCAAGGGGCCCTAGGTCCAACCATGAAAGCGGCTTCTGGAACCAAGAGGGTGACCCAGGGCTGCACTTGGGCTTTATTCATTGGAGAAGGGCGAGTGGCTTGTGAAAGGGAATTTTGGGAAGGTGAGCTCTGAAGGGAATTGTGGGAAGAAGGTGAGCTGTGAGTTGGGCTAGGTAGGAGGCCTGTATTCATCTCTGCCATATTTAGAGCAAGTAATTTGCATTATGCTATTGAGATAGCATCTAATATTTTGGGGGTCAAGTGTTTTAGCTCTGATGTGTAATCTTTTAAGCTGTAGGAAGTCATAGCCTTTATCTTGAGGCTCAATCCCAGCTGACACTGTGGAGCATTGGCTCTTTGTCCTGTTATCAGGGAAACACGCGTGCCATCTTTAAAAATTACCATCAGCACCTCAGCTAGACCATTACACACTGCTTAAGGTCAATTGAAAGGATAGTGAGAGATCCTAGCCAGCTCTTTACATTTCAATAAGAGGGAATAGTATCAGGCCCAGTCAAAATGAAAACAGTTGCTTTTCTTTTAAGGAGAGCTGCTCAGGTGGTCCTCCACACAGGGCGATTGTAAATCTACGCTCTGATATCTCCCACAGTAGGAAGAGGCCAACATGAAAGCCCAGAGCCTGGGGCCGGCGAGATGGTTCAGTGGTCTAAAGCGCCTGCTTAGGAGGCTCAGGCAACTGCGGGGACTGCAGTTTGATCCCCGGCACCACAAGCTGCGCCAGCGCCACCACCAGGGCAGGCTGAGCCAGCCACAAAATGAATAAATAAAGAAACAAACAAACACAACAAGCAAACAAATAAATAAATAAATAAAATAAAATTTAAAAAAAAAAAATAGCAAAGCAAGGGGCTGGGGAGATAGCTCCATGGCACAAGTGCCTGCCTGGCAAGTGCAAGGTCATAAGTTCGAACCCCAGTCCCACAAAAAAGGGAAAAAAAAGCAAAGCATACAGGGAAACAAAGCCCCATGACAGAGACGAGCAGTGCCTCAGAGCAGCTGTTGGCTTAGAGTGGCCCTAGACAGACATCCATGTCCCGTGCAAACAGAAGGCAAACTTCAGAAGCTTTTCTGGAAATGAAGAACTATTCTTTTTTTAGTGATTAAAGAGATGTGGTAGGGAAAAGCATTATGGAAATCTTTAAAAATTAAAATGGAAAGATTAAGCAAAACAAAGTTGAAAAAGGAACATCAAACAACTAGAAGGTAGTGAGAAACGAGTATTCAGATGTCACCAAAAATGACCAAGCCATGAAAAATAACAGATGTTAAGATATATAGATGGAGATGGGCATGGTGGTGTGCAGCTGTAATCCCAGCTCTTGGGAGGCTGTAAATAGGTGGATTGCTACAAATATGATCTAGTAGTGAGACCATGAATATCCTGTAGACCCTTCCCTAAAAAAAATACAAAAAAAAAAAAAAAAAGATACATAGATGGTAGGATGGAAAAAGTAAAATAAAAGGTGTTGCAAATCAGAATCCCTAAAAGAGAGGAGAAAGAGAGAGAGCGTTTATCGGAAGTGATGAGAGACCAGGCCACATTCAGGAAGCCCAAAGACCCCAGAGAGAGAGAAAGAGCTGCTATAGGACTAGAAACATCGCTGTGCTGTGCAGGAGCTGGAGGGGGTCAGAGCACTCAGGGAGCCCCAGGCAGACAGAAGCAGCAGCCAGCAAAGCAGCCCCCAACATGCTGATGGAAGGAACTACACGCAGGCAAGCGTCTAGATGCTGACAATGTTCTTGAGGAGAAAGGTGAAACTCATACACAGAGAAAGCCTGCAGGCCACCACTAAAGAAGATAGAAGCTGTGAGGTCCCTGAGGACACATCTGGGTGGTCAGAAGAGTTTGAGTGTGGAGTACCGCCATTTCGACCCCTGTCCCAACCCCCCACACTCCCCTCTCCATGTGGCAATGCTGAGAGTGGTGGAACCTTTAAGAGGCAGGGCCTGGCAGGAGGAGGGTAGGTCATTGGGCCGCTGGCTAGGGCGGGGTTATGGTAGCTGGCAAGTGACCCTGTCAGTTCCCACAAGCACAGAGTGGCATACAGAGAACTGCCCCAGCCCTTACCCTCCCTGGTGTCTCAGCCCATTGTGTGACCCTCCCTTCCACCTGTAGCCAGTTCCAGCTTCTGCCATGACACTGCCTCCTTGCCAATAGGACGCACCATTCACCAGAACAGGGGTCACATGAACCTCTTGCTTTGCAAAAATCAGCAGATGTGCAGGACCTGGGGCTACCAGTAGGCTAGGGTTGGATTAGGACTAGGGTTAGGGTTGGATTAGGGTTAGGGCTGGCGTACCTTGCATTCAGGGACCTTATCATAAAATAAGACGTAGCGGGGCCGGCGAGATGGTTCAGTGGTCTAAAGCGCCTGCTTAGGAGGGCTCAGGCAACTGCGGGGACTGCAGTTCGATCCCCGGCACCACATGCTGCGCCAGCGCCACCACCAGGGCAGGCTGAGCCAGCCACGAAATAAATAAAGAAAGAAACAAACAAACACAACAAGCAAACAAATAAATAAATAAATAAATTAAAAATTAAAAAAAAAAGACGTAGCACTCAGGCTGTGGACACAGCTCTGTATAAAGGCCCTTCTCGAAGTTCCAAAGTGATGATGGAGGACTACAGGGTGTTGGTGTTAATAATAATAATAAACTTAAGAAAAGTACCCAAAAAGCCCAAGTCAACGGAGGACGGGTTTCTTTCAGCTCAGCTTTTGTAAAGATTCAGCCCTTAGGCAACTGGCTCCAAGGTAGGGTGGTATGGCAGAGGCCTCGCCAAGGTGACACAGGCCATCGAAGAGCAGACAGGAAGTGGTCCGCCTGTGTTCTCCCCCTTTTGTCCCATGCAGGCTGCCGCAATCCTGGTCGGTGCCTCCCAAGCCTGAGGGTGGCTCTTCCTGCACTAGTAAATTCATCACACACACCTAGAACCACGCTGAACCAATCAATTGACCATTCTAGTGCCACACACACACATGACCTGGCAAGCGCTGCATGAGGTTTTGGCAGGGGCAGGGGGCATCTGGATGTACACCGTGACCGAGGGCGACAAGCCCTGCTTGTTCTGATTCTTCATGGCCCCACGGTGTGGCACTATTTCCTGCTGGGTCTGGAGCACAAAGCCTTTCTCCTGAGGGCCTTCAGAGTAGCAAGAGAGAGAAAGCCAAAGAGTTCACCTTGTGGCCACTGTGGTCAGCTCAGGGGTGAGAGCAAGGGGGAAGGTGCGCGTGGTTTCCTGCTTCTGTGGTTTCCTCCAGTGCCACTGGGCCCTGATCCGGGCAGGCTGTCTTGAGCCCTGTCGGCGGTCACCATGTCACCATGTCACATACAACAGTTGAGCCATTGAGGCTAAGACTCTCTTTGTAATAGAGTATTATTTAGGGAGTTCATGTGTAATGAACCCCGCCACACAGAAGCATGTAAAGCCAAGAAGAGAGAAAGCAGTACATGGAGGCCTGCAGGGCCACCCCCCTGCCTCAGCTTCCAGCCAAGAGTTAGGCGGAGCTCACGGGGCTGGTGGTGCATACCTGCGATCCCAGCACTGGGGCTGGGAGGCCGAGGTGGAGCACAGGGGAATGGGGAGTTGGAGGCCAGCCTGGGCTACACAGGGAGACCTAATCTCAAAAAACAAAACCAAAAACCTAACCAATTCAGTGGCTAAGTCTGGGGAGGCCAGGGCAGGAGGATAGCAAGTTTGAGTCCCCTTGGCATCTGTGAAAACCCCGTTTAAGATTTTTTTTGTTGTTAAGAAGGGCTGGGATATTGCTGCATGGTAAAGTGCCCCTGGATTTGATGCCTCAGTACTGAAAATAAATGAATAAAAAAAAAAAAAGACACACAAAACCATGCCAAGCACCACATGATGAGATTTCCAGGGAAGATGGCTGAGACGTGTTCATGCAGGAACAGCACAAAGGGCAGCTTCGTGAAACCAAGCCGTGTGAGTGAGGAAGGCGAAGGAGGAAGCGCTACAAACTCACCACCTGACTCGCAGGCCACACAAACAAGTGCAAGGTTTAAAACAGAATCATCAATGAAAACTAATAAATAAAATAAGCAGAACCATGGCTGGCAACACATGAGGCCTGGGTTGGGTCCCTGCATTGCTGTAAAATCAAAAAGTGACTTGGATGCTGACGGCATTTATTTTCCGGAATCCCATCCCTCGCAGGCAGCAACGTCAGAGGCAGAGAGGGCTGCCCCTGGCCTGCACGGCTCCGACAGGCCCGCCTGGGACGTATACACTATCTGGCGCCCTTAACTTACAGGACGATGGGATCATGCTGGTTCTCAGCTTGTACGGGTTCAGTCCCTGGTCACTGGCTCCAAGGCAGGATGGCACGGGAGAGGGGGAGCTGCCAGGGTGCAGCAGACAGAAAACAGAGAGGAAGGAGGGTGGGAAGGGAGATCAGCCCTGCTGGGCCTGACCCCAGGGACCGTCTCTTCTGACAGCAGGCCAGCTGTAGCCCATCATCCAGTCATCTCCCCAAAGCTCCACCTCTGACATTTAGACAAGAACCCTAACACCCTAGCTGCCCAAGAAGTCTCACAGCACGGGTGAAGCCGCTGTTCGGCACCCAGCCGGGCACGGGTGGCACGCTCTAGAAACGTTAGGAGTGAGATGGGGAACTGCCGGGCAGAAGAGGCCAAGAAAAGGGGCTGCCCTCAGGTGGTAAGGAGTCACCATCCAGGCTGAGGTCTGGCCCTGCCTCAAGCTTGTCATAGCAGGGACACAGCAGGGGCTGGGGTGCCCCTCAAGGGTAGGGCATTTCCCTGACCCCTGCAGGGCCTGGGGTTCAAGTCCCAGCCCTGCAACAAAAGACAACTCAAACACTGGGAGTTATTGAGGGCTTTTTGGTTGTTTCTTTTGCAGAACTGGAGTTCGAACCTAGAGCCTTTGCCCTGAACGAACTGCCCAGCCTTTTTATTTTATATTCTGAGACAGGGTCTCCCTAAATTGCCCAGGTGGGACTTGAACTTTCAATCCTCCTGCCTCGGCTTCTCAAAATGCTGGGACTACAGGCCTGCAGCACAATGTCCAAGTTCACCTTTTTAAAAACAATATGATGACCGGGGCTGGGGAGATAGCTCAGTAGAATAAGCGCTTGCCTGGCAAGCACAAGGGCCTAAGTTCAATCCCTGGTTCCACAAAAATAAATAAAAATAAAAATGCAAATATGATGACCATATATAACTTTTTTCTAATACAAATGGTCACAACAAAGACAACAACAGGGCAACATAAATGGTGATAACTTAGGCAAGTGTCACAGCAGTGAAAAGTGACAAGGTACGCAACAATGTACCTAACTCTGATAGATGTACTTTTCATAAATATAGTAGCACTGTGATGCAAAAGAAAACTCTGTTAAATTCAGGGACTGGAAATGTAGCTCAGAGTCAGATCTCAGGCTTACTGCCTGTAGGGACCAGAGGCCAAACCAGTGCTCCACGGGAGAGAGAGAGAGAGAGAGAGAGAGAGAGAGAGAGAGAGAGAGAGAGAGAGAGAGAGAGAAAGGAATGCATGTTCTTTTCTCTTAACTTGAAAATTCTGAAATTTCAAAGAATAAAGATTTTCCACAATCTCAGGGCCAGCCAAATAGCTCTGCAGATTAAAGTGCCTGTGGGGCCAGTGAGATAGCTCAGCAGTCTAAAGCACCTGCTTAGGAAAGCTTAGGCAACCGCAGGGACCACAGTTCGATCCCCAGCACCACATGCTGCGCTAGCCCCATCCCCAGGGCAGGCTGAGCCAGCCATAACACGAATGAGGGAATGAATAAATAAATAAATAATTTTAAAAAAAAAAAAAGTGCCTGTAAGTAGGCGCAGGGGCCTGGGGTTTGTTCCCTGGGCCTGCCATGCTGGACCCTCCCAGGGCCCACTGAGACAGCAATTGAGACTGGGCATCTGGTGGCACGCCCATAATCCCAGCTCTTGGGAGTCTGTAAACAGGTGGATCACTATGAGTCCAATCTAGTAGTGAAACCCTGAACGCCCTATAGACCCTTCCCTAAAATACAAAAAAATAAAAAAGGTTTTCCACAATCTCATCCCTGGATTGTAACTAGCAGATGTCACGCATGTGGTAGTTTTGTGTAGCATCACAGAACTAAATGACTTTCCCTTTGAAAGAAGAGACTTCAAAATCAAGCTCTTCGTTCCATAATTTTCTGTCAAAGGTGGACTACTGTTGACCAGTTTACAGAGCGAAGAAATAATAGATAAGGAGGACACTTGCATTGGCTTATAAATTAAAATATGGCATATTAGAAAAATAAGGGGCCGGCGAGATGGTTCAGTGGTCTAAAGCGCCTGCTTAGGAGGGCTCAGGCGACTGCGGGGACTGCAGTTCAATCCCCGGCACCACATGCTGCGCCAGCGCCACCACCAGGGCAGGCTGAGCCAGCCACAAAATGAATAAATAAATAAAGAAACAAACAAACACAACAAGCAAACAAATAAATAAATAAATAAAATTTAAAAAAAGAAAGAAAAAGAAGGACCTTGGCAGGCTTTCGGGCTAGCTCAGTGGTTTCAGCGCCTGTGCGGGCAATACCAGTCAGGCACAGAGGACATCGGTTCGCTCCCCAACTGTTAAGGCAATCTTAGCCATCCAAAAAAAAAAAAAAAAGGAACTTATAGTTTTGGGGGGTTTTTTTGTTTTTGTTTTTGTTTTGTGGGACCAGGGTTTGAGCTCACAACCTTGCACTTGCCAGACAGGCACTGGTGCCATGGAGCTATCTCCCCAGCCCCCCAAAAAGGAACTTAAAGAACATTAATTTTAGATTTTAAAGTATGTAGTATTGGGGGCTTTGGTGTTGGAGATTTCTCTTTTTTTCTTTTTTAATGTATGTTAATACGGAGTCTACAGGGTCTCACTACACAGACAGGACTCGTGGTGATCCTCCTGTTTTCAGCCTCCCAAGCACTGGGATTACAGGTGCCCACCACCTTGCCCAGCCTCAATCACCTTCTCAGTGCGTCCCAGGGGCAGCACCAGCACAACAGGCCAGGGGTCAAACCCCTAGCCCCTGCCTCTGCCTAAGCAAGCACTTTATTACACTGAGCTATCCGACCACACGCCAGTGTCGGGGATTTCAACCAGTGACATCTACACAAATATTCAAAATTCTAAAAAAAAAAAAAAAATCTGAAACACTTGCTGCAAAGCGTTTCTGCTAAGGGGTTTGCAAACTGTAGTACCACTGTGAGTTTTCGTGATTTCCTCGTCATTCTCCCTCTCCTGCCCTGGCCCACCACAAAAGGGGGATATTTCTGTTTGTTGCATTTCCGTTTTAAAGAGTATGGTTTTTGTAGGGCATGGTGGTGCATGCTTGTAATTTCAGCACTTGGGAAGCTGAGGCAGGAGGATCACCACAAATTCGAGGCCAACTTGAACTGCACAGTGGGTTTAAGGCCAGCCGGCACTACACAGCAAGACTGTGTCTCAAATAACAAAACCCTAATGAATGAATAAATGAGTGAACACAATGAAGAATGTCTCACAGATGCTCGGAGAAACGAGACACCTTTCTCCCCTGCAGAGCGAGGGACACCTTTGCGACCCCTGCTGTCTTCAGGACAGTGACCTGCAGTGCGTTTCCTCCCTCCACATCCAAATCCAAACCATTACCTGACTTGCTGATGCTGCAGCTTCCTGAGCGTAGAGGCCGAGGAGCAAGGGCCCGGCACGCTGGGGGTCAGGGCCGGAGTCCACATCCCGTCTGGAGCCCCCATGTCTCCAACACCCTTAGGAATGGCGGAGAGGGTCGCGCGGGAGTTGGGAAGAGAGCTAGGATGTGAGCCCGACGGCAAGCACCACCCCACGGCACCTGACAATCCACGTGTCTGTCTGTAGGTGGCGACACAAAGCAGGGAAGGACTACAGAGGGTGCGGGAGGAAGAAAGAGGACAGAGGCGGAAGGAGAGGCTGAGCCCGGAGGGTGGGTGGAGCCAGCTGAGCCCGAGGCCGTAGGTCCCAGGGAGCTGTTCCCGGGGCAAACCCAGGCCTGCCCGCGCTCACCTCAGCTGCTTGCAGGACAGCGCCCCAGGGAGGTCAAGAGGAAGAGCCTCTCCCCAGGCGTGTGGACCACAGTGCTTTTCACCTGTGACCGACAACGTAGGCAGCCCTTAATGTACACACACACTAACACACACACACACTAACACACAAGCTTCACAATACAAGATGAAGTGTAGTGCAAAATACGGTGCATTGTTGCAATGTTAAGAGTTGGTAAAAAAAAAAAAAAGGAGAATATAACCTCTTAAATACAAAAATCATAAAAAAAAAAAGAGTTGGTCCCGAAAGGAACGACAAGAAGACCTGATGAAGGTAGCTCAGAGAAGTCACTGAGATTTGTCCCTTAGCCCAGAACCCCGAAGCAAATCAGCTTTATACCAGGTAGTGAGCGTGATCTCAGGTGTAATCATTAAAGGAGGACCACGTGCTTAGTCACGAGCGTGACCACGATCTCTATTAACTTCCATCCTCTCCCCATCATCAGTTTCACACAGGAGTCAACCACAGCATTCCAACCAAGGGAGAAAGCAACAGGGAGCCCACAGGGGAAGCCGCTATCTATAACCTGCAGTCCCGGCTTTCCCGGACTCCCCCATTTCAGCTTTCCGGGATTTTCAGCAACAGACCACAGCTGTCCCTGGGCCCCATTCATTGCACTCCACTTCCTGAGATGCTAGCTAGGCTACAGTGCATGACTGAAATAAAAAGAAAAAATTACAGCGCAGCCAGGGTTATAGCTCAGTGGCACAGTGCCTGCCTAGCAAGGCGCAAGGCTCTGAGTTCAAATCCTGGTACAAAAAATTGCAGTAAAAGACACATTGCCAGTCAGGGATGCAGCTCAGCAAGCACGGGGCCTCCCGACAAGTACCAAGCATGAGGTTGTGAGTTCGATTCCCGGTACTAAAAAAAAAGACACATTGTCATGAGTCCCCCTCCAGGTCCTCCCTTGTGCCTGGAACCCCCAGCCCCTTGCTCTTGCTCTCTGCAGCAGCTCTGCAGTGCTCTTTCCTGAGTGTCTTTCACTGTGCTGTGGTCGCTCTGATGCCCTGCATGGATCCAAAACGCCTCCCGGTCATGTTCATTGGTCCTTGGGGGAAGAGCTGGAAGTCACAGGGTACCAGATCCAGTGGATAAAGGGGTGGGGACACTGCATCCTGTTCTTACAAGCTGCTTTTTTGTTGGATGGCACTCAGCAGCAGCAGTCACCGTTTTGTTTTGTTTTGTTTTGTTTTGTTTTTTGGCGGGACCAGGGTTTGAACTCACGACCTTGCACTTGCCAGGCAGGCATTTGTGCCACAGAGCTATCTCCCCAGCCCCCGTTCACCACATTTTTTTAATCACACCTCATAAACATACTCAGGAACCAGGACATCCAGAACTGTTTCCAGACACTTGCAGGACGATGAGGAGAATGTGCCTGACACTGGGAAAGGGTTCTGCAAGTGTTCACGGCTATGGTTTTTACTGTAACAGGTGGGGGGTCTGGGGCCACTGCAGTTCAGGCCAGCCTTGAACCCTCCAGGTGGCCCAGTCTGGTCTTGAGCTCACGGCGATCCTCCTGCCTCAGCCTCCCAAGTGCTGGGACCAAGGCGTGCATCACCACGCCCAGCCGTAATTGATTATTTCATTTCAGTATCCACTCCAGTAACACCTTGTACTTTTCCTAAGCCCGATGCCGTCTGGTGTTTTCCATTGAATCATCTTCTGAATGGTGAAGCCGGGTGAGTCACCTGGGCTGATTTCAACACTGACTAATAAGGCACAACTAGGAAAAAACATGAAGTCACACTAGGAGTTGGATGGCTGGAGAGTTAGGAAGCAGCTGTGACTCCACAGGGGGCAGATCACAAATAGCAAGATCAGGGGACAGGGCACAGAGAGGGACAAAAAGCACACAAGTGGCTCCGGAAGGCTGGTGCAGGAGGAGAGGCAGACCCAGAGGAACGGGAGACATGGTCCAGGGCTGCTCTTGGACCCGGGCTTGAGGCCGAGCTGGCCCCAACCTATAAGGAAGGGAAAGATCTTCTAGTGTTTTTTAAAGGCCTTCAGAAACTTTTTGGTAAGCACGTGTTTTCCTTGATCACAGGTGTATCCAAAGAACAGCATTTTATAGCTCCAGGAAATATTGAAGTTTTATTAAAAGTGGGACAGAAATGCGGCCATGCCTGCGAGGTGCTCGGCAGCCGCGGGCTGTCCAGGTGGTACCCACAGGTCACTCTCGGACTCACCCGGCAGAGCAGCTCCATCAGACTTAGAATTCACATCGGGGGTGCGTCCCAGAAAAGGCAGATGCTGCAAGCTCATCCTCCCAGGACCTTGGGGACCGCAGGGGTCTCGGGCCCCCTTTCCTGTTCTGTCACAGTCTTAGGAACAGTCAGCAGGGCGCCACGGGCAACACCGGAGAGAGGAGCCTCCCTGGGCAAGGATTTAAAGCAGGCCCGTGGCTACTGAGTGGGAAACTCGTGCTGTGGAGCTCAGAGCCAGGGTGAGTCACAGCGCGCCTGGCCCTTCCTTCCTTCTGGCTGGCGAGCGGTGACTCAGATTTCATGGCTTCTCCTGTCACCCAGGAGCGAAGTTGCCTGGCTGCAGTTCTCATACCCCGGAACACACGCAGCTGTTCTGTTTGCTTTCCTGTTTAAACCCAAACAGGGACACAGTTTTCTGCCTCACAGTTTTCATCCTGCTCTTCTCCCTGCTCTGCTTTTTGTGAGGATTGTGTCACCGGGCTGAGGCTGGGTCAGCTCCAGGCTGCTTGGTCCCCTCTCGGCCATTACGGGCGAAAGCTCAACTTCGTCTGGCCTGGACAGCCCCAAGGTGTCAGCACCACAGCGGGCTAAGGCTGCGTTCTCCTGTTCAGTTCCACCGGGACCTGCCCAAGACCACTGAGGAGCTGTGGGGACAGAGCAGTGACAGCACCACCCGGGCCCAGCTGGGACACACACTCAGAGCTCACGGCACAGCACAGCATCCTGGGCATGGAAGCTCGGAAAGACACTTCCTCAAGGAGCTACTCAGCAAAGCTTTGACCTTCAGGACTAGGAATGTGTGGAGCCAACCAGCAATGACCTGAAACCTCTGTGAGCCGGGAGCTAAGTAAATCCTGCCCCTCTCGACACTGGGTGGCAGGTATCTGTCTCAGCCACAAGAGAATAACTAAGGGGCAGGCAAGATAGCTCAGTGATCTAAAGCACCTGCTTAGCAAGCTTAGGCAACTGCAAGGACCACGGTTCGATCCCTGGCACCACATGCTGCACCAGCCCCACCCCCAGGGCAGGCTGAGCCGGCCATAACATAAATAAATAAAGTTTAAAAAAAAAAAAAAAAAGAATAACTAAGACGTGGCCTCCCACCCACAGCCCAGAGCTCACTCGGACCTGCTCTGTCCACTCGAGGCTCCCCACAGACAAACGATCAGGGCCCACACATGGGGAGCGGGGCCTACAGCCCCTGAGGATCTGCCTGTGAGGGCCAAACTCTCCCTGCCTTCAGGCTGGGGCCCAGGGATGGAAGGGGAGAGGGAGAAGGCAAGGCGGGATAGCTCCTGACCTGCCTCAGCAGTGACTCCAGGAAGTCTGCAGCCTTCCCATTGGCCAGATGGCAGGTGCCCACCTGACGCTGGGGCTGAATCCACACCCCAGGCAGCCTGGGAAGGGGCAGTGCAAACCAGGCTGAGGAAGGGCCCAGAGGCGGGAAAGAGCCCAGGGAGGCCAGGACAAGCTCTTCCCAGCTGTGACACAGCTGGATGATAGTGTCCTATGGGAGTTGTTCGTGTTTTCTTGTTTTTTGAGAAAGCCTCTTGCTATATAGTGCAGGTTGGCCTCAAAATTTGAATTTGGGACCGGGGCGATAGCTCCGTGGCACAAGTGCCTGCCTGGCACGTGCAGGGTCATGAGTTCGAACCCCGGTCCCGCCCAAAAAGGGCTGGGGGCAGGGAGACAGCTCAGTAGAGTAAGTGCTTGTCTGGCAAGCATAGAGTCCTGAGTTCAATCCCCAGTACCAGGGGGAAGAAATTTGAAGTGATCCTTCCTGCCTCAGCCTACTAGATGCTGGGGTTACTGCGTGTGCCACAGTGCCAGGCTTTGAAGGGGTGGTGTACAGGTGCTGGGCCTGCCAGGGCAACTCTGCAAGGAGCTGGCCTCCCAGGGAGGGGGTGTCCTCTGAAATGGGAACCTCAGGAAGGAGGGAGCTAGAGGAGGCCGGTGCAGGGTAATTAAGAGCTTGCTGCGGAGCTGGGCCTTGCAGACCAGGGTAATTATCCTCCTCCAGCCCACACCAACAGGAAGGCATGCATGCCGGGCACGCTAGCTTTCTTCCCGCCCCACACATCCTGTTTTCCCAGCTCTGGGGCTTTCGGTTTGCTCTGAGCACTGGCTCAAGTGGAGCCGCTGCGGCAGCTGCAGGGGAGACCATGGCTCCACCTCCTCAGGAGCTGGCAGGGGCTTCTCTAGGTCACCTGGGCCTCTGCCCAGGCTCATCCCACTGGACCCCAGGGTACATGGAGTCCTGGTTTTATCTTTTTTTTTTTTAATAATTTTCAGACATTTTGTTTGTTTGTTTGTTTGTTTGTTTATTTATTTATTTTAACGGCCGGCTCAGCCTGCCCTGGGGGTGGGGCTGGCACAGCATGTGGTGCCGGGAATCAAACCGTGGTCCCTGCAGTTGCCTAAGCTTGCCTAAGTAGGCCCTTTACACCGCTGAACCATCTTGCCGGCCCGGTTTACCTTTTTTTATTTTAAAGATACTTTTGAAAAAATAATGAAAACGATATGGAATTTCAAAACAAGATGATAGGAAATTAACAATGGTTATTGTACTACATATTGTTGTCTACCAAGCAGCTGCTCAGGTTACCAGGTACAAGCATAAAATCGATCAAATAACATAAGCACTAACTATTCCGTCAATGAACTAATAGAAATTAGTAGTGCAATTATCTCAGCTATCGCACGCGCGCACGTGTGTGTGTGTGTGTGTGTGTGTGTGTGTATCTTCCTTCTTTTCCCCTATCCCCATTCCATATATGTATATATAGTGTAAGGAACAGAACTGCCCCTTGGTTTATCTTTACTTCACTTTAATTTTTTTTTTTTTTTACTTCACGGCACTGGGTATTGAACTCAGAGCCTTCTTCGTACTAGGCTACATTCCAGTCCTTTTTCAAATGTTTTAAAATTTTAAGACAGGGTCTCACTACACAGCTCAAGCAGGAGCTGGAGCTTGTGCCTCTCTGCCTCAGCCCCCAGAGCCCCGGGACTCCAGGCCCGCATCACTGTGCCGGCTTCATAGCCGGGTTCCCACACAGCCTCTCACTCCCTGAGGCCAGTGGATAGGCACTTGGGACACGCATCACAGTCCCAGCCAGGGACACTTTGCTAACCATGTAGCCTCAGAGTGGGGCCCAGGCACAGCCCCAGCTGGTGGTGGATTCCACTCTGGCTTTGTCCTCATCCCCCTGGGCAGGTGACAATAATTCTCAAGGTGTGGTGAGAATCCCAATGCTTAGGAGGCTGAGGCAGGAAGATCGAGCAGAGTTCAAAGTCAGCCCAAACTGCATGGTGAGACTCTGTCTTAAAGAAACAAACAGAACAAGAACCAATCAGAAGGCGTTTGTGCCCTACACACACACCACAATGTCCCCTCCGTCACCAACAGATACAGGTCCCATGGGACAGCTGCTCTGCCAAGCTGTCCGTGGAGTGCAGGCGAGAGGCGAGAGGCTGGCCTGCAGGCACACTGCAGTTCTTGGTTCAAGGACCTTGGGTTTGCACCTGTGGAGCTGCAGTGGACACCGAACCAGCCCAGTGGCCTGGGGACATGCAGAGTCCCGGCCAGCAGCTGCGCCACGTGTGGCTCCCACACCCACCCTTTCTTCCTTCCTGAGTCCTCTTCTGCACTCCAGGAACAGGAGCTACCACAGCTGCACCACAGAACACACACGTGGTAGGCAGGGGGTCGGGGAGCGGCACCCACAAGCCAGCGACAGCAAGACCTCATGCTTTGCTCCACAAAATGGACACAGCTCTGGGGGTTGGGCCAGGGCCATCTCCCCAAAGAACCGAGTCCTTTGGTCTACGCTTTATTTTGAGACAGCGTCTCACTACAGCATTAAGTTGCCCCGAAGGGCTCAAGCTTGTAATCCTCCTGCTTCAGCCTCCCATGGTACTGGGCTACAGGTGTGGGCAGGCCAGCTCTGACCTCCTAATTGTCACATTCTTAGTGAATTCCTTTGTCTCGGCCTAGTCAGAAAAAAAAAAATTAGCTAATAGAGGATGGAGCTGCTCTGCAGTTACATCTGATAAGAACGGAGAGAAGGCAGTGCAGACTTCAAAGCAGAACCCTCCCAGCCCCAGCGGAGGTCTCTCAACAAGTCCAAGTCTGCCCAGCCCTGCCTGGCCACGGGCTCCGGGAGCAGCTGCCCGAACAGGAAGCCGCGGTGACTGCAGCGCTGACCTGGTCGCTGCCCTCGGTCCGGTGCTCTGCATGGTCTACGCCACCAGAAAGGCCCTCCAGCCTGGCACACGTGCAAACATGCGCTGCTGCACACGCTGGGAAAAGCGTCCCTGGGCCAGGGAGGAAGTGACATGTGTGACTTAGAAATCGCTTCATGAGGTAATGGGACAATGGAAACTCAGTCTGCAAGTGAACCACATGCAGGACCCTTGCTCATGTGTGTAGGGACAGGCTGGGAAAGAGCCCTGGCCCAGAAGCCACCCTTGGGACACCTGCCTGCCCCCAGGCCCAGAAAGGCCGCGCTTAGCCTGAGCCACCGGGAGGTCACAGTCCTTGGTTTTGCTTGGTGCTGTTTGCCGACTCGGGATGAAAGCTGGGACTTCACACTGAGACACACTCCCATTCATTCATCCATCCATCCCTTCCTTCATTTATTTTTCATTTTGACACAGAGTCTCACTAAGTCACTGAATTACCTAGGCTGGGCTTGAACTTGCAATCCTCCTGCCTCCGCCTCCCAGAGTGTGGGGGTGACGGGTGTGCACCACCACATTGGTTCCTGGGTTGACCTTTCATCTAGATTTAGTGTTCATGTCGTGGATCTACCAGTGAAACATCCACCTTCAAGATGCTCCTCTGGAATTACTGATTTCAGGCAACCAAATTTCTGGTTTCATATGCAATAATCTTCATTTCTTTTTTTTTTTAACTTTATTTATTTATCATTTTATGTTGTGGCCAGCTCAGCCTGCCTTGGGGGTGGGGCTGGCACAGCATGTGGTGCCGGGGATCGAACCATGGTCCCTGCAGTTGCCTAAGCAAGCACTTTAGACCACTGAGCTATCTCGCCGGCCCAATAATCTTCATTTCTAATACTTAGCATCTTGTTAGACTTCAGTGAAAGCCTGCAGGAGGGCCTGGGTGCCGGAGCACTTGCCTAGTAGAAAGGATGCCCTGGGTTCGATTTCCAGCACTGAAGAAGGACGGAGGAAGGCGTCCACATCACAAGGTAGAGAAGCCAGACACACAGCTCAGCAGCATAAATGCCTGTCTGGCAAGTGCCAGGTCCCAAGTTCGATCCTAGGTACCAAATACAAGGGGGAGACCCGACCTCCCTCCTCTCGTAGCCCCCTGATGGTCTAATTTAGTTAACCCAGGAGCTTCCCCAGCAGGGCAGGCTTGACTCCAGGCTCCAGGCTGGAAGCCAGGTGGAACAACAGCCAGGCAACAGCCACCGCGTGGCCTCCAAGGGGGACAGGCAGTGGGGCCAGATCTCCAGGGACTTGGGGCAGACCTTGCAGACAGTCTGCCTGGAAGCCAGGGGGTTGGAAAGCCTTCAGGCCCCAAGGGGGTCTGCATCCAAAGCATCACCCAGAAAAAAGTAGAAAATGCACTACGTTGGTGGGGTACACCCAGAATCCCCACACTGCTAAGGCAGGAGGACTGCTGTGACTGACTGGAGGCCCACGTGGGCGACGGACGCGTTGAGTCCAAGGCCAGCCCTGGGCGACAGGGAGCCCCAGCAGGAATCCTGTCATCAGAATGATCTTTAGCCAGGACTCGGATGTGCAGGAGCACAGAAGGGCGTTTTACCGCGCCGCCCACCAGCTCCTGGCCCTGCGAGCGACATCTTCCCGCTGAGCTCAGTCACCGGTCCTTTTGAAAACTTGACTGGGGCTTCACCAGGTGGGCCAGGCTCGCCTTGCGCTTGCGTGCCATCCTCCTGCCCCCTCCTCCCAGCAGGTGGGAATTACAAATGTGCGCCACCGCCACTGGCGGGCTCTAACCATTGCCTCCCAAAACACTCCTCAGCTCTAACCCAGAGGTTTTGCTCTGCAGCTAGTGAAGCACCTCTGTCAGGGTGCGGGCAGAGGGTCCTGGCTGCCACTCTGAGCTCTTGGAAGTCGCATCCAGCATCAGCCCGGTGTCACTCCCATACTGCCAGCAGGCCGGAGACCGCGCTGTGGTTGTGGGAGGAGGGTGAGGGCCACGCTGGCTGGTCCCTGCGATGCTGTGCTGCCCTTCAGAGCTCGAGGTGGCCAAGAGGCCACGCCAGCGTCCAGCAGCCCCTGGCGCCGCACCCCCATGCTCCCTGAGCAGTGGCTGAGTCCTAAGCTCTCCAGGCCTCAGGGCCCTGCAGCCGGCCGGCTTGTCTTTTCATTGACTGATGATGATCCTGCCCGCCCACGACGTTTGATCAGTGCACTCACTGCGCAACCGCCTCTGGCCCTCTGGCGCTCAGGAAGCCCCAGGTTTGTAGCAACTTGTTGAAACAACTCCAGGGCCTCTTAAAAAAAAAAAGCTGCCACTCTTGAAACAAACTTTTCCGTTCTCGCTGTCTCCTCATGGAACAATGCTGGGTTTGATCAGGGGAAGCTGTGCTATCGCTGGAGAGATCTCGGCCCAGACGTGCCTGGGCCTGGGATGAGCTGGCATTAGGCAGCGTCTGCGACGCAGCAGCTACGGCAGGCCGGGAGCTATCAGCCTGCCCGGCGTGCACACAGCTCGCTTTCTCCCTGTGGTCGCCGTGGGGGGCGCTTCAGTGGCCTGGTCGCCCTGGGCTTGCCTGCCTGCCTGCAGAGCCGGCTCAACCGGAGGTGGCCGAGCCATCAGCACCTCCTCCTCTGACCACACACTCTGGGTGGCCTGGATGTAGACAGCTGGAAATATTTTGAAACAAGGTAGTGATTTTTCTGTGTGTGTTTTGTTGAGTTTCTCTCTGCAGATTCTTCCTCCCCCGTACTGAAGTTTGAACACAAAGCCTTACACAGAGCTCCAGCCCCAGTCCTCTTTTGTTTTTTTGTTTTTTTTCATTTGAGATAGCGTCTTGCTAAACAGTGCAGGCTGGCCTTGAGCTCAATTTGTAGCCCAGGCTGGTCTCAAACTCACAAGGTGCCTCCTGCCTCAGCCTCCCAGGTGCTGGGATTACAGGTGTGCCCCACCATGCCCAGCTCCCATTCTTCTTTTTATTGACTGACTTTTTAAATTTTGAGATAGGAGCTTACTTAATTGCTTCGGCTGGGCTTGAATGTGAGCTCCCCCTGCCTCAGCCTCCTGGAATGCTGGGGTTACAGGCGTGTGTACCCACTGGCCACGTGGAGTCATCCACCAACCTGTCCTACAGGAATAGCCCGTAGGGTGCAGAGTGGTGCACAGAGGGGCCCCCACGGGAGGCATGAGGCTGTGTGGCCAGGTGGCTCCAGGGAGCTGTGTGGGGGACTGGAGTATAGGACTTAGGGGTACAGCGATGGGTGTGAAGCTCTGAGCCTGACTCTTCCAACCCGGCCTCTACCTCGACTGAGCCTGTGTTTCTCTGGGTCTCACGAATCTTCCCTCACAGCGCTTTTCTGGTGGGTAGGGGGTCTTGGAGACAGCAGCTCCCTACACGGTGTACGCTGGCCTCGAACTCGATCTTTGTGACTCAGCGTCCCGAATGCTGGGCATAATGGTGTGGGACACCATACCCAGCTGCATTCTGGGGCACAAGAACTCTATCCCACCAGGTCCCCACAATTCTGGCTCTTCCTCCTCTTCCTCTTCCTTTTCTTGGGGGGAGGGGCTGAGTGAGACTCTCACTATGCAGCTCAGGCTGGCCTTGAACTCAAGGCGGCCTTCCTGCTTCAGCCTTTTGAGTGCCAGGATTTCAAGCATGACCAGCCGGCCTGCAGTCACAAACCCTGACCACCTTGGGGCAGGGGCTGGGCGGGTCCATGTGTCTAGCCTAACCCTGCAGAATTGCCCTGGTGGAGCCACGCCCATTACTGACTCTGTGGACTTGGGGACAAACCTGCCCCCCCATCCCCAAACTGCATCGCTGCAGGAGTTTGTCTCCGGGTCACACGGCAGGGTTGGGCGCGTGTGCAGTAGGGGCCTGAGGCTCTTGCGTTGGAGGTGGAAACCCCAAGAGCCAGTGGGTGTTCAATAGCTGCTCCGGAAGATCAGGATTTGCAGCCAGAAGTTCATTCCCGGAATCCAGGGGCCGGATTTGCCCGAGAGCCACTGGGACACAGCAATGAGGCCACTTTGCAGGCCTTCGTGAGGCCCGAGGGTGAGGGTCCGTCTCTACTGGACTGGGAGAGAGTGCGTGGCCGGCCAGGTCCCAATGGCGCCCACCGTACTCAGGTGCCGCCCTGCGCAGAGGGCGCCCCCAGCCCACTCTGGGGACCGGGAGGGAGCTCTGTGGCGCGTAGTGCAGGGAGGCGTCTCAGTGCCACCACCCGCGCTGACGGTTATCCTTTGTATCGATCACCGTAGGGCGTTGGCGTCAAGTGACTGACGGGACACTGTGGGCACTGGGTGTCGATGCAGTGTGGCCCACGTGGCCTGGAATGCAGGCTGCAGGCGCCAGGCTGCTCGGCCACTTCCGGCTGAGCAGAAGCTATCCCAGTGCGGTGGGTGTGGAGGGGACAGGGCAGTAGCTCCGGGGCATCACGAGGGGACAGGCCAGCCTCCCAAAGCCATCCAGGGATTGCCGTGTCCTGATCGCAAGATGTGAGCGTTCTCCTTTGACCTTCATCTGCGTTCGGCGGCACGGAAGCGGCAGTGTGCAGCCTGCCAGGTGGGAGGGGGCTGCGGGCGGAGGACCGTGGCGGTGGCCGTAGCGGCCCCGGTGCCGCAGTCGGGGACCCTGCGCTTGCTGGCGACGGCCTCACGCGCTGAGCTCTTGCTCAGTGTTGCTGGCGGGGAATGCGAGCAGTGAGCAGCTCGCTGCGCCCAGCAAGCCGGACAAGTACCGCGCAGGAGCGCAGGGGCGCAAGAGCCTGCTTGGAAAGCGTAGTCGGCCCAGTTGTGATTTTTAATCACAGTGAGCGACAGTGCAATGAATCGGCCTCCAAGGCCTCCCCTTCCTTGGGAGCAGACTGACCCCGTGGCTCCTGCTGCTCTCTGCGGCCGCTCTGGAGTCTCCTTTCAGCAGTGTCTTTAGCTGCACTCCGCTGGCTGCTTTGATGTCCTCCATCGATTCCAGCCGCTTCCCTAGGTGGCTGAGGACACAGCCTCGTGTTCTCACGAGCTGCCTTGCCCTAGGGTGGCGCTCGGCGGCAGCAGCAGCAGACACTGGTTCTGCTCACACCTCATAAAGACACGCAGAGGCTGGGGTTTAACTCAGGCACATAAGCGCCTGCCTGGCAAGCATAAGGTCCTGAGTTCAACCCCGGGTGCCAAAGGAAAAAAAAAAGGTAAAGGCGCTTGGGAAGGAGGGCTCCAGAGCTGCCTCAGAGAGCCACTGAAAGACGGGGTGATGGGCTCCGAGCGAAAGGGAGGCTTGCAGGGGCCTGCATGGCGGCGTGTCTTTTACCACAATACTTTTTAAAATTGTAAACATTCGCTGCATCTTAGTCACCTTTCCTGTAGTGCTTATCTATCTGGGACAAGAGCAAGCCAGGCCGGCGGGTGTGTGAACCTCGCTGAGCACTGGCGCCGCGGGTCCCTACGCACCTCGCAGTGGCCTGGGGAGCAGACGCGCGTGTGGTGCCCCTTTGCTCCCCTCTTTCGGCTTCTTTTTCTTCCATAATAATGAGCATCTTTGTGGAGCACCGCAGCGTCCTCAGTCCCCAGAAGCAGGGCCTCTGACCACACCCTGACGGCTTCCTTCCAAACAGCACTCCTGTCTGGGTCCTTTGGGTCCCTAGTCTCCTTTCTTGAAATGCCTTTCAGGGGTCCCTGCTTTCTGGTCTTTCCCCCCTGGATTTTGCCAGTATCACCTCCCGGACGCCCTCTGGCATGGGGATCTCCCCCAGGGCCTGTGCTCACTGCAGGGTCTGGGGGCGTCTCGTGTACCCCGCAGCCTGTGCCACTACAGTCCCCGCTGGCGCAAAGTCACAGTGTCTCTGTTTTCGTGTCTTCCAGTGTCATCTTGCATTACAACTTATAAGAAGACACCACCTCCCGTCCCACCCAGAACCACCACGAAACCTTTCATTTCTATCACAGCGCAGAGCAGCACAGAGTCCGCGCAGGACGCCTACATGGACGGGCAGGGCCAGCGGGGTGACATTGTCAGCCAGTCTGGACTCAGCAACTCCACCGAGAGCCTGGACAGTATGAAGGCCCTGACCGCTGCCATCGAGGCCGCCAATGCCCAGATCCACGGCCCCGCCAGCCAGCACATGGGCAACGGTGCCACCACGGCCACGGCCGCCACCGCAGTGGCCACCGTCACCACAGAGGACAGGAAGAAGGACTTTAAGAAGAACCGGTGTCTGTCCATCGGGATACAGGTAACATCACACACACCCCTGTGACGTCAGAACCACAGCCACCCACAGCCAAGAAGCCTAAGGCTTGTGTCCCTCCACTCTGTGCCCGCTCTGCACACCCTTCAAGGACTACACAGACAGTGATAACACTGTCACAAAAATATAGATGTAGGGGGCAGGGGACGGACAGTGGTTCAATCCCCAGACACACCCTTAAGGCAGCCTGAGCCAGGCAAAAAAATAAAAATAAATTAAAAAAAAAAAAAGAAAAAAAAAAAAATATATATATATATATATATATATGTGTGTAAAAATTCTTGAGCTGGACGAGCTGTGCACTCCTGTGATCCCAGCACTCAGCAGGCTGAGGCAGGAGGATAATCGCAAATTCAAGGCCAGCCCAGACTAAGTAACAAGACTTTAGCTAAAAAAACAAAATAAAATTGCCAAATTTGCAGATTTACCCAATATAGCCATTACCAAGTATATGTTTCAGAAATTAAACTTTTGAGGGAAAAATATGATATTTAGGCAGACATTTAAAAATATAGTATTTAGTAAAATCCAGAAATCACTTCAAATATAAGAATTATAAAAAGCATCCATAGGGGCTGGGGAGATAGCTCCATGGCACAAGTGCCTGACTGGCAAGTGCAAGGTCGTGAGTTTGAACCCCAGTCCCACAATAAATAAATAAATAATAAAGGTGACATCCCAACTCTGAGGCAGAAGGATCACCATGAGTTCAAGGCCAACTATGGCTACAAATGAGTTCAAGTCCAGCCTGAACTATGCAGTGAGACCCTGTCTCAAAAAATACATCTGCATATATACACACATAATTAAATATAAAGTATTAGAAATACCCTAATCCGAATCAGAAATCAGGTTATCAGTCTCTTGTTTTCAGAAGTTTATTCTGTTATTTATCCTTATGAACCAAGAAAGCAAACTGAAGTGAAAATATCCCAAAGAAAGGGAAAAAGACTTTTATTTGTATATAACACACATGTCTACCTAGGTAATCCAGTAGTAACCATGGAAAATCCCTTAGACTTTGAAAAGGTAGAGGAAGACAGTGTGAACACAGAGATACTGACAGTGTGTCTAATGTTATCATTCAACAGAAGACGCAATGGTGCGACAACTGACCCACAATAGTTTCTTCTTCTTTTTCCTTCTCTTTTCCCCTCTTTGTGGTGCTGGGGATTGACACCAGGGCCTCACAAACGCACACACACTGGAAAGGTGCTCTACCACTGAGCTACATCTTCAGGCATTTTTAAAAATTTCTTTAGAAACAAGATTTCTTTCTGTTCTCCAGATTAGACAAAATCCTGAGCTCCAGGGGCCAGGGAGATAGCTCCGTGGCACAAGTGCCTGCCTGGCAAGTGTAAGGTTGTGAGTTTGAACCCCGGTCCCACAAAAAGAAAAAAAAAAAAATCCTGAGCTCAAGAAACCCTCCTGCCTCAGCCTTTCAGGTAGCTAGGCTACAGCATGTGTCACAGTGCCGAGCTTGTTTCTGATAGTAATGAAAAGCTACAAAATAATGAGAATAAGCTTCAGGAATAATATATCTGAACACAATATGAAAAGATCCCTATGTAAAATGTAAGTCCAAAAGAAAGCTATTCAATATTCTGCCACAAGAATTTTACATGGTATACAAATAGCAGTTCTCTCAAAATTAAGACAAATATTGAAAGAGATTCCAAAAAATATAGTGTGATTCTTGTCACTTGGTGGAAGCCAGTAAGACAGATTTCATAATTTGATTTTGAGGCTTACTTAGAAGTTCATTTCCCAAAATAATCTACAGATTTTGCTTTGCTTTTGCTTAATCAAAAAAAGAACCACAGGAAACCTGCCACATAAAATATCAAGGTTTAGGTCTGGGGAGACAGCTCGGTGGTCTAAGAGCCTGCCTGGTAAGAATAAGGACCCAGGTGTGATCACAGCACCACATGCCAGGCTGGACCCATCCCCAGGTGTCAAGTTCCAGCCCAGCCTCAACCCTTTAGAGACTTAGCAAGATCCTGTCTGAAACAAGGGCTGAGGCCAGGGCAAAGGCGATAGGTACAGTGGCCAGTGTCACAAAACAAAGCAAAGCATGACCCGGGCATAGCGTCGCATACTCCTAATCCCAACACTCAGGGAGCTGAGGAAGGAGGATAATGAGTTCAAGGCCAGCCTGGGCTGCACGATGAGATCTTGTCTCAGAAAATTGAAAAAAGCAGGGGCTGAGAGTTTTCAGGGAGGATGAGAAGGTTGGCAAAGTTCAAATATGAAAACAAAAAAACCCCACCTCAGCTCAGATAGCTCAGCGGAGTAAAGCACCTGCTTAGGCAGAGTGCAACTGCCAGGGTTCAATCCCCAGCATGCAGTGCCAGCCCCACCCCCAGGGGAGACAGTTACTGAGACTGGGCGTGGTGGCACCGGTAATCCCAGCACTTGGGAAGCTGAAAACAGGAGAATCACTACAAGTCCAATCTATGTAGTGAGACCCTGTAGACCCTGCCCTAAATACAGAAGAAAAAAAAAAAGATTATTTTGAGTTCAAGGCCAGCCTGAACTAAATAGTAAGTCCCTATGATGCATGTGATCATTATGTATATCAAGTATACTAATAAAGTTACTTTGGGGCCAGGGAGATAGCTCAGTGGCATAAGTGCTTGCCTGGCAAGCACAGGGTCCTGAGTTCAATCCCCAGTACCACAAAAAAAAAAAAAAAAAAAAACCTCCTCAGAGCCTGCAAAACAAAACAAAGAGGCCAGGTGTGGCAACGCACACCTGCGACCCCTGCACTCAGGAGGCTGAAGCAGGATCACTGCAAGTTTGAGGCCAGCCTGGGCCACACAGGGAGTTCAAGCCCACCCTGAGCCGCTCGGCTGTCCCGAAATATAAAAATACAACATAAAATTCCAAAACCGGCAAGCTGGAGATGAGCACATAATAAGATTTTCCACAGTGAAGAACAAAATGTGTAAAATGCATGATAAACTGAGAGAAAAACATTAGTAATGTGTCAGAGAAAAGAGTTAAGAGTCGTAAGATCTTACGAATCAGAAAATCAAAAACATTGAGCACTTGTACCTTCTACATTATATACTTCCATATTTTAATTTTGTATAACTTATAATAAATTGCTTTTATATCTAAAAATATATCTAAAATATATCTAAAGTTAATTATGGGCGGGCCGGCGAGATGGTTCAGTGGTCTAAAGCACCTGCTTAGGAAAGCTCAGGCAACTGTAGGGACTGCGGTTCAATCCCCGGCACCACATGCTGCGCAGGCCCCACCACCAGGGCAGGCTGAGCCAGCCATAAAAAATAAATAAAGAAAGAAGCAAACAAATACATAAACAAATAAATAAATAAAAGGGGCTGGCAAGGTAGCTCAGTGGGCTAAAGTCCTTGCTTAGGCAAGTTTAGGCAATCTCAGGAACCGTGGTTCATGCCAGCCCTATCCCCAGGACAGGCTGAGCCAGCCATAAAAAATAAATAAAGAAAGAAGCAAACAAATACATAAACAAATAAATAAATAGGGGCTGGCAAGGCAGCTCAGTGGTCTAAAGTCCTTGCTTAGGCAAGTTTAAGCAATCTCAGGAACCGTGGTTCATGCCAGCCCTATCCCCAGGACAGGCTGAGCCAGCCATACAATTAATAAATAAATAAAGTTTAAAATAAATAAATAAATAAAGTTAATTATGGGGGACAAGCTTAACTGTTCATTCTTTTCTTTTGGTTTTTGTGGGACCGGGGTTCAAACTCACAACCTTGCACTTGTCAGGCAGGTACTTGTGCCACAGAGCTATCTCCCCAGCCCCAAGCTTAATTGTTCGAATAACACTAAAACTTCCTTCCAGCCTAGACCGAGGGTGATTCGTCACATACGGGTTCGGTCACTGACGGCAGCGATTTCCTTCTGAGCTCTAATGCATAGCTGTTGACAAACCCAGGGCCGATTTCCAAGCCAGTTCTTTAGTATGAAAGAAGAAAAACAAAGTCTATGGTTTATCCTAATGAGCTAATATGCAAGTCTCCTAACAGCAGCGCTGCATAAATCTCCCGGTGTCCACTGTGACCACACAGTAACTGAGCTCGCCGTCTTTGCTCTGCCATGTAACCTGTTAGCACCGAGCCCCCAGGAATCCAGTCCTGTAAG
>PVKN010005661.1:0-30250 GCA_004027915.1 Capromys pilorides | reverse complement strand
CCTAATAAGAATTTTTTTTTTTTTTTTTTAAAGGAGACAAGCAATAGCAATACAAGTAGCTTCATGGAACATGGTAGGAAAAGCTTTAATTATGGCACTTCTCTTTTGTCATGTAAAGTTCACTTCACCTGTGTCTTGGACAAGCATGATCACTTTTTCATAGGATCTAGTCATGTTGAGCATGCAGTAAGAAAGTACCCTATGTGTTTTGATGCTAATAGGTGGTATGGCTTGGTGGTACCCAAATGTTGGGAGAAGGGATCCAGTGTGGCCCTGGATCCAGCCCTTTTGTGCTGCACTGGACTAGAACTCCATAAGGGATAAGTCTTTGTATGATGGGGGCGGAGGACGAAGGAGATAAAGAAATGGAAGAAATGAAAGTCTAAAAGGACAGAAACAGAAGAGAATGGAAGGTCAGAAGTTAGTGGAGGTCACCTTACAGATACTTGATTTGTCCAGGAGATATGAGATGTACTAGATCTCACTTCCCTGTGCCCTTTGCTTCCAAAGCCCCTAGGAATTTTTTACTTCAGGGGTGTCCAGGACATTAGGGAGTTTTGGCGGGACCAGGGTTCAAATTCACGACCTTGCATTTGCCAGGCAGGCACTTGTGCCACGGAGCTATCTCCCCAGCCCCTACATTGGGGAATTTTGAATTAAAGAGAGATCTGGCGCCCTGGACCTCCTGGGAGTGTCTCAAGACTCTCTGATCACCATAGAGATAAGCTGCCTCTGGCCTCACAGACTCCTCCAGGATTTGAGGCCCCTTCCCCACACTTTAGCCTCCCTCAGGCACAACACAGGGACCCAGGAGAGTGAGAAGTGAGAGACGAAGAGAGAGAGAGTGCAAGCCAGTAGCCCATGCTGGCCAGAGCAGGAGCTAAAGAAAGGGGACGGAGGTGGCCTTCCAGGGCGGAAACAGAGCTTAGAAGTCTCAGGCTGTGAGTAGGGGGCACCCAAGAGTCAAAGAGCAGAGTAGGTCTCTGCAAAAGGCTGGAGAAGCCCCTCACCTCCCCCCAGCCCTTCTGCCTTGGATTCTCTGGACAGTGATCCCAGTGGGGAGACAGATAGGACTGGCTAATTGCTGGTTGTTGGGAGGCGTTACAGGGACTTGGAGGAAGATCTTGTCTTGAGGGAAGGTGGCTGTTGCAACCTAGAGGCTCTTGTGGCTTCACCTGAGGCAGACAGGCTAATTGCCATCCCACACAGGTGTTCTGGTCTGAGGTTGTCAGAAGCTACTTGATCTGGGCAGTCAGGGTAAAACGTCTGAGGCCCTGGACACAGGGCAGACACCGAGTGCATCTCTACATAGCCTTTCTTGTTGAAAGGTGCCATATATAAGGCCTTGCAAATAGAGCGAAGGGACAGGCTACCCATGCCTTTATCTGGAGGCTTGTCAGGTCAGGAGGAAACTTTCTCTAGACGTAGATATGGTCGTGGGGCTGGAGAGGTGGACAGCTAAGGCAGGGTTGGAGAAGAGCAGGTAGGTCTGGATGCAGGAGGGAGAGTGGGCATGGGGAAACTAAGGCAGGATCTGAGGACGAAGGGCTGCTTCCAGTCTCTCTCACTTCTTCTCTCAGTTCCCAAAAAATAAGAAGCCAAAACTCCAAAAATAGAGAACTTTATTGTCAGGGACAAGTATATAGTGAGGAGAGGGGATGTGGGGCCCAGCCCCAGGAGCCTGGGATGAGGAAGGGGTTAATAAGGTACAGTATATAGGAAGGCACATGAGGTGGGGCTCATCTCCCTGGCAAGTTCCCCACCTGGCTCCCCACCAGGACCCTAGGTCTCTCTGTTTCCCCTTCAAAGAACTGTCCATGGCTAGTCTCAGATAGAGCCAAGTCTGGAATAGACCTCTTCCCACTTTCCCCACCTGCTTTGGTCTCCAAACACTGCTCAGCAGCCAGTAGTCCCCACTTGTAAGACCCAGCGGCCAGCTCCCTGTCCCGGGGTCTGATAAGTCCTAGGCCTCTACCCAGAGGCTCGGGCCAGGGAAGAACCTCAAACATACCTCCCTCAGTTTCCATTTGGCCTAACTCCCATGACTGGCAAGGCAGCAAGGTTGTTTCCAAGCCTCAGCAGCCCCAGATTTGTGCCCCCACCCCCACTACCACTCAGGCTGGCCCCCAGCAGGCTGATGTGACAGGAATCCTGTACCATCACTCCCACACCTCAGTCCAGATGGCCCCTCGGTAGGGGTGGGACGGGGGCTGGGGAGTGCTGAGCCGAAAAGGCTGGCCTACCTGCTTGCTGGGGTATTTGGGGGGGTTGGTGCGGTAGCTGTAGTCGGAGTACTGCTCGGAGCCCGTGGATGTGGTGTCCCCAGTGCCCACAAATGTGTTTGCAGGTGGCAGGTCCTGCACCACCTGGTGCTTCTTGGAGGCGGAGGGTGACTGGGGCTGCAGCTGGATGGAAGGCAGCGGAGAGTTAGAGCGGTAGTGGCGGCCCAGGTCGGGGCTGCCTGGTGGATAGTTGAGGGGCAGGTGGATTCGAGGACTGTCCCCAGGAGCATCACTCATTAGGTTGAACTTGAGGGATTTCTGCAGCCCAGCCTCATCTTCATCCTCCACTGGCTTCACTGGCTTTGGGGACTTGCTCTTCTTGCCCTTGCTTTTGTTTCCCTTGGAGGCTTTGCCGCTGGGCTTGGGGGCATACAGGTCCTTGGTCTCCTTCTTACCAGCCTGGTAGCCACTCTTGGCCTCCCGCTGCCGGCAGTAGCGCACAAGCACAGCCAGGGCGATAAGCAAGGCCACAGCCACCACGCCGGCCACGACACCAAAGAGGATGTTGCCACGCTGCTTGGAGCGCTCATATTCTGGGTCCCCAGCAATGTCGATATCCAGTGGTGTGTCCAGACTGTGGCCCAGGAGGGTCTCTAGCAGGGTGCGGTTGGCCAGTGTCTCATTGACATACAGGTGGACCAGGGCTGTACCATAGCGTGGGGGTTTGCCACGATCACTGACCTTCACCACGAGGCGGTGCAGTCCGTGGTGGCGCCGCTCAATTTCCTTCTCCAGGGTGATGGCACCTGAATGAGACCCAATCTGAAAGAGTCCATAAGGGTTGCCACCAGCGATGCTGTAGATCAGCTCAGCATTAACACCAGAGTCAATGTCCTCAGCTGTCACCTGGCTGACTGTCTCACCGAGACGTGTCTGGGGGGTCAGCAATCGGTGGGACGTGTTGGAGGGGGCAGTAATGAAGGGCGCATTGTCGTTCTCATCCAGCACATTGATGGTGACACCTACGTAGGCTGAGCGAGGCGGGACACCGCCATCCACTGCTTTTAGCTGAAAGGTGTAGGTGCTCTGCTGCTCTCGGTCAAAACTCAGACTGGACAGGATAGTGCCTGTGCCATTCTGGATAACAAAGTCACCATTGTCCTGTTCCACTGAGAGCTGCACTCGGGCATTCTCCCCCTTGTCCCCATCAATGACAGTCACCATGCCCACTGGACTCAGTGCTGGCATGTTCTCCATCACGGAGAAGTTGTAGCCACTCAGCATAAATTTGGGGTCATTGTCATTGTAGTCTAGCACATTGATGAGGACAGTGGCTGTGCCCTTGAGGCTGGGGCTGCCCCGGTCAGCTGCCACAACCTTCAACTCATAACTGTCCCTCTGCTCCCGATCAAGGGATGTCTTCACCCGGATCTCTCCATTTTCGGGTGAGATACTAAAGAGACCCTGAGCAGCCGGCTCAGGCTCCAGAGAGTACACCAGCTCTGCATTAGAGCCAGAGTCAGCATCACTGGCAGTGACCTCAGCTACCACTTCACCAGGCTTGTTGTTTTCTGGGAAGGAAACCTCAGTGACGCTCTGGGTGAAGACAGGTGCATTATCATTGATATCTACCACCTGCACCTTGAGGGAGTTGGTGCTGGAGAGCGGGGGGTTGCCGGAGTCCACAGCCACAATCTCAATAGTGTAGTCCTTGACCTTCTCGTAGTCTAGCGGGGTGGTGGTCTGCAGGAAGTACTTCTTCTTGCTGTCGCTACCTGTCTCGCTGGCCTGGCGGAGCTGGAAGGGCACATCACCTGCTACCACACAGGTCACAGCAGCATTTTCTCCTTCATCTCGGTCAGATACCTGTACCAGGGCCACAGCTGTCTCCTCTGCCACATCCTCTGAGATGTTCGCCATCCCATCTTGATGGGTCACAAGCCCTATGCCTCGAATCTCAATGGTTGGGGCATTGTCATTCATGTCTTTCACAGTTACAACCACCTGGGCACGGGCACTCTTTGGGTTGACACCTCGGTCCTTGGCAAGAACTGAGAAGCGCAGGGTACTTAGGTCCTCACGGTCCACGGGGCCCTGGACAGTGATGAGTCCAGTGTTTCTGTCCAGGCGCAGAAGACGCCTCACCACCTCAGGAGCCTGGTGGAATGTGTAGTCAATCTCGGCGTTGGCACCTTGGTCTGAGTCATTGGCCTTCACCTATAGGAAAGGAGAGAGAAATCCAGAGAAAAGGGTTATACAGAGATGGCAAGAGGATATAGCTCAGTGGCACAGCATCTGCCTGGCAAGCGAGGAGTCATGAGTTCAATTCTCGGTACAAAAACAAAAACAAAACCCAAATTCAACCAAGTGCAAAATAGGTACTGTCTTCTCTTGGGTCTTGTCATTCTGGCAGGCCTTACTAACCTATTTTCCTGGACAGCCTAGATGCATCAGCCTGTAAATCCTCAGCCATGATACACACCTAGTAGAGATGGGTCAGAGCAGGGTTAAAATCCACATCACATTCCTGTTCTGGTCCAACCCAGCATGGGGATGAGGAAAAAACTAGCAACTGGGTAAGCTCTTTCACTCAATCAAACTGGCCTTCAACCCTCTAAAGGTGGACACATGTAGCGATGGTGTGTTGTATACATGTACCTATGGGCATGGCTATGTCTTTAGGTTTTGCTATGCATGAATGGAGACCCATAGGTAAGGGGATTTCTTCTGCAAGTGGCCAGGTAGGGATGTGGGTCAGAGGAAGCACTCCCAGTCAGGCCCAGCCACTGCTCTGTCAAACCGGAAAAACCTGTTTTAGCAGCTCCTTCAACTGCTGGCTGGCAAAGGCACCAGTGTGAAGAATCTGGCCTGAGCCCGAGGCCTCAGGGAGGAGTTGGTGCAGGCCACTGAGCCTGCTGGCAGCGGGCTGGGCTCCCAGTATCAAACAATGAACTGTCTGTCCCTTTGCAGTGGGCACACCCTCCCACGCTCATGCTGACGCGCACCGGCCCTAGTCTATACAAACAGGGTGGTAAGAGGGCAGTAGGAACCAGGTGCGACCGGCCTCCAGGTACTGTTCATCAGGAAGAAATGTAAAGGCTGGAGTTAGGTCGCTGCCTGAAAGAATGTGATGCAGGGTAAGGGTGAAGCATAAGCATACTCTGGCAGTCTCTAGGGAGCAAAACAAAAATTTTGGGTTCAAATGCCAACTCTATGACTTCTCAAATGACCATGTGACTCTGAGTTAAGTATTTAACTATCCCAAGTCTCAGTTTATTTATTTATTTTTTCCCCCAAGTTTCAGTTTATAAATGTGTAAAAAAGAGAATAATAATAGAATTTATTTCACAGGATTATGGCAAGGATTAAATGGGATTATGGGAAAATGCCTACCACTGCCTGGCACACGGAAAGTGCTCCCTAAATAGTATTCCTTTCTCCTTTTGTCTATCTATCCATCCTCCTATCCTTCCTTCCATCTACCCATCCACCCATTGATCATCCTGTCTGTCTCTGAAAAATCTGAGCTGCCTAGTGGTCTGTAAGCCAAAAAGCTTGTCATTTTTCCTTCTGCATGGCAGGAATTTCTTCTACACCTACTAGGGCTTTTTCCACAGAGAGACTCTGTGGAAGGGTCACCCGGGGACCCTGGTGCTCATTCGTATTTGTGAGGGCCAAACCTTCACTATTTCTCCTACCAAACTGCAGTTTCTGTTGCCAGCTGTCTGGATGCTCTCCACTGTCTTTGTTTCTAGATTGGCTTCTTATCTGCCTCTTGCCATCTGTCTTTGTCTCTTTTCCTCTATCTATAACTCTTGGCTTCTGTCTGTCTGCTTCCCATCCCTTGCTCAGTCCTAATCCTGCCTCTTTCCCACTGCCATGTCTCTCCCACCCTCTCTTTTCACCTGTCGACCTCTCAAGCTATTCTCCACCTTCTCCTATTACATCTCACTGGGAGGATATAAAGCCATTATAGGCTCCTAAACCAACTCGTGGGATAGGAGCAAAAAGGTGGACTCTGAGCCTATAGATGTGGTATCATGCAAGTTTCTTAATCTCTATGGGCTCCGATTCTCATCAGTAAAATAGGGATAATGCATACTTACCTGGTACTGTAAGGACCAAATAATATTAATATGCACAGTGTTCAGAACAGTGCCTAGTACTTAGCTTATTATTATTCACCTTCCCGACTGTCTGTCTGCTTTTCCTTTCTTAGCTTCTTTTCCAGATTCCAATCTACCAATTTCTAAGAAAGATGGAAACACCCACCCATCCTTGCCTCAGGACCCAGGACAAAAGGGTCTCCCAGGCAGAGAAAAGGTGTCCAGGGCAGCTGAGTTCTTCTCAGCTCCCTCACATCAAAGACAGAGGCAGCTTCAGCTTCTGGGGAAGGAGAAAGGAGGGAATGTCCCGAGGCCAGTACTGAGATGACAGTGGGAGATACACCCACCTGTCTGCAAGGATGCTTTCTTTGCTCCCTCTCAGGCCCCAATCCCAGCAAGATGCCCAGCCTCTAGGGCAGTTCCCATGAAGATAGGTGCTGAGAATTCCATAGAACTAAGCAGGCCCCCCACCTATAGGCTCAGAGTCCACCTTATACTGTGCCAAGTACCCCACACCCATGGGTTCCCCCTCCCTAGGGGAGGAGGCAAGTGTAAACAACCCAGCGTGGCCTTTTAGAGCTTGGAAGACACATCTGGCTACCATGATTTCATTTGACTTTGTTGGTAAGGGACATGATGAGGCTATGTCCCTAGTTCCAGAAAAATCCATCTGCCCAAAGGGAGCCCTCCACTTGTTGGGAAGATATACCCCTCTCAGGAGAGTTCTAGCAGATAAAATGTGGCCCATGCTCCACCTCAGCTTCCCTGGATTTGGGAGAAGGTGCTCCTTGGATTTGGGCCGGGGCATGTTTACAGTTCTCAGAGGTTTCCCTACCTTGCGCTAACTGGAATATAGTGGGATACTTATTCAGGTGCCATGTCACTGGCACTTAATAAGTAGCTTGATAGGGCCCAGAGAGATAGCTCAGAGGCATAAGCACTGATGTGGCATGTATAAGGACCTGAGTTCAATCCCTGGCCCCATATGCCTGGTGCGCCATCTTGGCCCCAGATCCCCAGATGCAGGGGGATCCCACCACGCAGGAAAATAAAATAAAATAAAATAAATAAAAATTTTCTAAAAAAGTAGCTTGATAGCAGGAAATAATGCCACCACCAGTTAGAGGGGAAGTGATAAGAAGATCTCATCTGGCTAGGGCTGGGAAGAAGGGGGACTCATCCCAGTATTTGGCATTTTTTCCTCTAACTGAAAGCAACTCTCACTTGTTTGAGGTGGGACCTTATTTCTAAACTTGAGTCAATCTGACAGTTAGAGGAGACATCTCACCTGGATGACTGAGTGGCCTATGGGACTGTTCTCAGATAGCTCTGCCTCATAGGTAGGCTGCTCGAACTTGGGAGCGTTGTCATTGGTGTCGAGCACAGTGACCCGCAGCAGGGCACTGCTGGCACGTGGGGGGTTGCCACCATCCTGCACCCTGATGTTGAGGTCATAGGAATCCCGGCGCTCTCGGTCCAGGTTGCCCATCACGATGAGCTGTGGCTGCTTCTCCTCCTGGTCCTCAGCTACCTGCAGCCCAAAGAGCTCCTGGGCCTCAGGCTTGGCCTGCAGCTCATATGAGGCCACGCCGTTGGGGCCAGCATCGCGGTCGGTAGCCAGTGGGATGGGGAAGAGCGAGCCAATGTTCGTGTTCTCGGGGATTGACAGAGTGATGACAGGTGAGGAGAAGTTGGGCGTGTTGTCGTTGATGTCCTGTACCTCTATCTGGCCCTCTAGCAATCGGGGGCTGCCGTTCTGCATCAGGTCCGTGATAGACACCTCGAACTCCAGGATGCAGGGCTCACCAGGGAGCTGGTTCTGGCATTCACGGAGTCCCTCACGGTCAATGGAGGTCTCCGTGGTGAAGATGTCACCTGTTTTGCCTTCCACTCGAAGATATGGGGCACCTACCTCTAGTTTGTACAGGTGGCCCACGTCTGGAAAACCATAGTCAGCTGCAAGGCTCCCAATGAGGGTGTTGGGTGGCTGTTCCTCCAGCACCTTGTACACTACCCGGGTGGCCTGGCCCGCGGATGGAGCCAACAGCAGCAACAGGACCAGCAGCAAGGGGGGCGGTAACAAGCACTGTCCCCCAGGGCCGGGGCTGGGCCTCAAGAGCCCCATCCTGGCAGGTTTCAGAATCAGGACGGCTGAAAGGAGAAGAAAAAGAGAAACCATCAGCTTGGGAGGCCTTAAGTGCTGCCAGAGCTGGCCCCCTCTTTTCCCTCTACCATCCATATGCTATTATTCCACAAAGAGTCAGTCTCAGCCCAGAAACCTGATTCCAGAACCCAGAGCCCAGTTCCTTGAGTCTCACTCACAGCAGGGTGTAGCAGCTGTGTCTGGCCCAGCTGGAGGAGCTAGCTGGTAGGAGGCCTGTCAGGTCTGGAGCAGCGCCCGCCCATGCAACGCCCTTTACCACCTGACGTTCCCTGGGTCCCAGCCCTTCCTCTTTCCCTCCCTCCCTTCTCGCAGCTCTGCGCTTTGCCCAACACATCCTTCTCACCAGCACCCTGCCTTAGTCACCCATGGTAATTACTCTGATACTGAGATAGAGGGAACAAGACAGGTTAGGCCTTTCACATCCCCACCTGGAGCCCCTATCAGCCCTATCCTGGTAGGAAAAGAGATGCAGGTACCCAGGGTCATTACTGCCGACACTGGGTCCACTCAGGTCAGCGGTATAGATAAGAGAAGAGTCTCTGTCTGTCTGTCTGTCTTTCTGTCTGTCTGTCTGTCTGTCTCTCTCTCTCTCTCTCTGTCTGTCTCTCTGTCTCTGTCTCTGTCTCTGTCTCTCACTCTCTCTCTCATTTTTTTGACACAAGGTTTTGTTATGTAGTCCAGGCTGGTCCTGAACTCATTAACTGATTAGGCAGCTGGCATTGGCCGAGAACTAGTGCTGATCCTCCTGCCTCCACCTGCTGAGTGCTGGCCTACAAGTGTAAGCCACCACACCAGCTTTTTTTCTTCCAAGATGCTAAGGCAGTGCATTTGAATGAGGTGCACATCTCAAATACCCTCTTCCTGACAATAATCATCCATAGTATCCATGTTCTCCACCCCCAGGAGAGCCAACTTGAATTGGACACCACTCAAAAGCTTATGAAAATAGCTGAGGTTGAAAGTAGGTGTCAGCCTCCCCAACTCCCCCACAAACACGTGCCTTGGACCACACGTGCCCGTGCGCGTGCTCGCACACCAACAGTTCCCAGGGCTCCAGGGCTCCTCTCTTCTCTACCTATGCTCATGGGCTGGGGCATGGAAGGAGGCAGCAGAGGTCAAGATTGGGGTCAGGACCATGGTCAGGGCTGGCCCTCAAACTGGCTTTGGGAACTCCCCTGGCCTGTCCTCAGCGAGTAGGAGCCCAGCAGGTCTAACTAGGACAGAGCACGCATGACACCACCAGCCTTCTCCTGACCCTGTCCCAACTACCACTCATGTGTCCGCTGGCTCCTATTTGCCCTCTCTCCCTACACACAGCCTGCTGCCTGTGCACTCTCGTTTCTCCCTTCCCACTCCCAAATTCCCCTAGGAGGAGCTCTGCAGGCCCCAGCCAAACCCAAGGGGCACCCACAACAGCCCCTTCACCTTCCCACCAGGCTATCCACTTAACCCTAGCCAGACCTAAGGTCACCTATGTCCCAGTCATGGCTACTTTTCTCCAACAAAACCATGACCAGCCCTTCCTCTATCTAAATCCAGAGTCTTGGGGCTGGAGAGATAACTTCGAGGCACAAGTGTCTGCCTGGAAAGTGCAAGGCTGTGAGTTTGAACCCTGGTACAGCAAAAAAAAAAAAAAAAAAAAAAAAAAAAAAAGATCCAGAGCCTCTGAGCCAGTGTTTTCTGTGGAGGCTTCAGATTCAGTCTGCTTTCTCCACTTCCCCTCAGTGGGCCTGAAATACCTACTCCACCCTGGATTCCCACGCAAGCCCTGTCACTGACCACACCCATCCCACTGAGGGTTTTGCCCCCCCTCCCCTAAGTCTCTCCAGCCCACAGTGACCTCTTCTTCCTCCAACTCACAGCCACTTATTGTCTGCTCCACACCGAAGGCAGTGAATCATGGGCTGCCTGGGTCACCACCCCCTGTGCAGTGCAGGTCCAGTGTTGCACACCTACTGTCTCCCCAGGCAGAGGCCGGACTTTGCACATACCCTCGCCCCCACCCCCACAGAGCGCCACAAAGCCGGGCATGTGGTAGCTGCTCACTCATGCATTCAATGAATGCTTACTGGGCATGAACCATGTGCCAGGCTCTGTCCCAAGCACCAGAATGCTGCAGTCAAGACTGCCCAATCTGTCATAACAATGGCTTTAGCTCAGTGGCTAGCTGTCAGTTTCACTGGATTGTCTCTGGACACTCTTGGTATATGTAAGGCAGCAGAGTGGGGAAAAGTCAGGGTTGCAACATGGCACAGTCTGAGGGCAATTCCAGCGGCTGACTTCCTGGCTCCCTGATAGAAGCGAATGATGCAGAGCATCAGTTTTCTTATCTGTAAAATGGGGATAATACTAGCTATATCCTAGCAGGCTTGAGATAATTTAGGCTAAATGCCTAAAACAATTGAGGCATTTAACACATGTTCCCTCTGGGGCTGGTGTGATGGCTCAGTGGTCTAAAGCGCCTGCTTAGGCAAGCTTAGGCAAGCTTAGGCAACCTCAGGGACCGTAGTTCATAGTTCGATCCCCAGCACCACATGCTGTGCCAGTCCCACACCCCCAAGGCAGGCTAAGCCGGTCATAATATAAATAAATAAATAGTTAAAAAAAAAAAAGTTCCCTCAAAACACAGCACACCCCAGTCCCACCCAAAAAAAAAAACACAAAAAACAAACAAACAAAAAAACAAATCACAGCACAATCCTTGGTCCCACAAACAAACAAAAAAATCCAACACAAATTGTAGCTAAGGGCCTGCCTGTCTGGAAAATTTGCTAATATCTGTCTTTTTTACAAGACAGTAAGCCAAAAATGCAAGGATCTCCACTTTGTTTGCATTTTCAAGAGGTAGCAAGGGATCTGGGGCACAGTAGACAGTCAATAAACTATTTTTTTAAGATATGTTATGTGTTTTTTGTTTTTTTTTTTTCCAGAACTGGGGTTCAAACTCACGACCTTGCACTTGCCAGGCAGGCACTTGTGACTCAGAGCCATCTCCCCAGCCCCTGTTACATTGTTCTTGAGCTCAGTGATCTTCCTGCCTCAGCTTTCCAAAAGCTAGGATTACAAGCGTGACCTACCAGGCCTGGCAATAAATAGTTCTGGAATAACTATGATTATCTTAGTTCCTTGATTTTAACCCATCTAGAGCTTGCTGGGCATCATTGCTAGTCTGCTTATTCACATGTCCCACTCCACTAGGCTAGGGACTAGCTGAATAAAACGTGAACATTTACGAGGCATGGTACAGCATGCCTGTGACCCCAGCACTTGTGAGGCCGAGGGAGGACTGCCTTGAACTGCATCCTAGGGCCCTGGCTCAACTCCACCCTCCCATAAGCCTTCTCCACTTTAGGCTAACGGTAGACCTCCAGCAAATGCTCACTGAAGGTCTAGGCTCCTTACACAAATTCCAAACACTTCATCTTCCCTGGTGCACCTTCTCCCAATCCAGGCCACTCCTTGGCCACTCCCTAGCACCATAGTACTCGATCTGCATCTGCGGAAGGCCATTATCAGATTAGAGTGTGGGTTTATTCTCAGCTCCAACTCTCATCTCTTTAAAGGAAAGGAGGATTTATCTGATGTTCCATTTGGATCCTCCAGCCGGCTCCTCTCTACCTGTGCCTACCTGCATGGGCCTAGTACAGGGCTCATCTTACCACTCCAGCACAAACTCAAGGGACTATCTCAAAAGAGCCCCATTTCCATCTGGGGATGTTGTAGGCCACCACCCTGCTCTGTACACACAACATGAGCTCTTTGTGCTCCCTGATGCTCTGTAAATTTTGGCAGGATAAGAGTTACATGGGAAGCTCACTGGATTACCCTAAACTCAGTAAAATGGGAAATACAGCAGAGCTGCTAGACTCTACTTCCCCCCTCTAGAACAAGACTAGCTTTGCTTTCAGGAGCACAAGTGCCTGCCTGGCAAGTGCAAGGTCCTGAGTTTGATCCCCAGTTCCGCCAAAAAAAAAAAAAGAAAGAAAAAAGAAATTTATTAAGCTATCATACAGATTTTTTTTTTTTTTTCAGAAAAAAAAAGTCTGTTCAACAAATTTTGGCTTCAAATTTGGGTTCATGGTCTGGCAAAGCCAGAATGACTGATTTTGTTGCTGCTTCAAGAGCTACAAATTAAACCCACATTTCAAGATTTCCTTCCCATCCCAGTGTCACAATCTGAGATTCTAATCCCTCTGATCTCTGAGGCAGCACCCTCACCACAGAACCCCCATCCTCCCCATCATCCCTAAGCAATCCTTAGCTCCATCCAGCAGAAAGTCAAGGAAGGACTAAGATAGTCATCTATCGAAGGGTAAGAGGAGCATGGGAGAAACCAGGGCGGAGACAGAGTTGTTCAAAGTGGTGATAACGGGGCTGGGGAGATTGCTCAGTGGCACAAATGCCTGCCAGCAAGCACAAGGTCCTGAGTTTGATCATCGATTAAAAAAAAAGAAAAGAAAAAAGTGGGGACAGGGCTTACTGAAGGGTTAGACACTTGAAGCACCTGGAGAACTATCGCTCTCTCTCAAAAGGATTATCTGTCCCCACCCTTAGGATTTTTTATTATGAAGTTGGACCCAGAGAAATATCCAAGAAAACCAACACAAAGGCCGCAGTCAATCTCAGAAGGAATTTAAGATAAACCAGGCCCACTGAGTTCAGAGCTTGAGACCCAGCAAGCCACCATCAGCCTCATCACGATGGTCACTCACTGCCACCATCACCCAGCAAAGGTTTTCCCAGCTCCCTGTGCTGAGTGTGTGTGATCTTACTTAGTCCTTCCAAGCCCCTGAAGCAGAAGCTATTTATTATTATAGCCCCTCCTGTATTAGAATGATCAAACTGAGACTCAAAAAATATGCTTATCAACCTAGGTGGAAGGAATAGTAAGAAGAGCCAAGATCTAAAGAGTGCCACTTCACACCCAGGAGCCTGGACAGAAGGCTGAATTCAAGAAGGGAACCTATGGAATCCCTGGGACTGGCCAGGGGCAAAGGAAGCATGAAGACCAGCTTCCAGCTGCTCCAAGGCCTCCCAGGGTGTCGCAACTCACCCAGAGGCCCACAGCAAGTCATGTGGCCAGGAGGCAGCAAGAGCAGCCACACAGCCCCTCCCTGTCCTTGCTCCCACACTACTGAACTTTGTCCCCAGAAGTTGGTTCTGGGAGTTGTTAGTCTGAGGCTTAGTCTCAGATGGCTGCCTCTGAGAGACAAACCATCTTATCTTCCCTTCTCCAGGTAAGGCTACCTTCTTGGACAAAGTCACCTTACCTTCTCCACCCAGTGACAAAGGTGCCCACACCCTGACAAGCTGGAGCAAACACTAGAACAGACACAACCACCCATCTCCCTTGGTCTGAGGAGCCAGACAACCATCAGGGATACAGGAATGAGACAAGAGGGACAGAATCTAAGGGAAGCAGAAGGGAGTCTCATCTGTGTCAACGCCTGGGAAGAGATAGGACAGAGGTGCAGAAGTGAAGGTCTAGCCGGCACCTTTACTTCCAGACTCTGTGCGTGCATGTGTGAGTGCGTGTGTGTATGTGTGTGTGTGTGTGTGTGTGTGAGAGAGAGAGAGAGAGAGAGAGAGAGAGAGAGAGAGAGAGACAGAAGGAAGATGTGTGTGTACACACCAAGGTCCACTTCTTGTTGACTACCATTGCAGGAGAATTATCATTGCCCCAGTGACCAGTTCAATTCCAAGGCCCCACCCTCACCCCAGCACTATTACACAACAGCCACTGCTGCCAGGGCACAAAACACCAAGAAACAAAGGGAATGAATGGCTGGTTTCTGAGAGGCTGAGAATGGAGGGGAAGCCAGGGGCTGTGTACAGGGTGGGGCTGTTCCCAGGCCTCCCACAGCACAAGTGCCTAGCCCTCGGTTCATCTTCCTTCTCTTCCACTACCCTCTATTTGCCTGTGTAGGCTTCTTGGAACTAAATTTTTGAGCCAGATTGCTCATTCTATCAGTTCTTAGCTGCGTGACCTTAGCCAAGTTAACTCATTTTTCTGAACCCGGTTCCTTGCAACAAAATGGAAATAATAAATCCTGCTTCTTGAAGATACTGGGGAGGATTATATGAAAGCTAATGCATCTGAGGTTTACTCTTTACATGATAAAGTACCTGTAGGTTTAAAAGTCTTACAATCTGGGATAGAGCATTTTACTCAAAGCATGGGGCACATGGTAAGTGGTCGGTTTAATGGTCAAATGAACTAATCCCCTAGCAGCTAGCAAGTTCTATGAAGGCAAAGATGGTGTGTGCATTCTCACCACCCACCTGGGTTCTGGCAGGTCGAAGTTGCTCAGTACCCTGTTGAATAGAACCCCTCTCTGCAGCACCAAGCATCCAAGAGCACAGTAGGGGCGGCGCTCAGCCTTCATCACAGGGCCTCCTCCTTCCTCACTTCTCCTCACCCAACCTTGATTTCTTCTCTCTGAAAGCTCCTCTTCATCCTGATAGAGCCCCTTCCTGGCCCCTCTATCCCATTCTTCGCTTTGGTGTTCACTGTCTTTTGCTTAGCTCTCTGCAGAAGCAGCTATAACAGCAGCCCCTCTGGTAGGGGGACCGGCAAGACATCCCTTTCCAGCTTAAATCCCTTCTGGAATTGGGAATTAGGGGTGGGAGGGATAAGGGGGAACTCGATGCAGCCAAACAAGACTGAACCCAGATTTGCTCCCTGCTCACCCTGCCCTCGTCCCAGGTCTGGCCACCTCTCCGGGGACTCTTCTCAGCTTCTTCCTTGGAGTCTTCCCGTGCCGCTCTAGTTATTTATTCTAGGTCTTAGTTCTCTCAGACCCCAACGTCAAGAAGCCTCCGCCTGCTTTCGGGAGGCCCCTTTCCTGGCAGCTCCAGGGGACTGCCACAGAAGGAAGGCACCCTGCGTGCCCTGGCACCAACTCCTGGCCTTTGCCGGCACAAGCAGCCCCAGTCTGCACCGCCATGGTCAGCGCGCAGAGCGTCTCCCCCGAGGACGCGAGAGTGTGTGTGGTTGGGGACCGCGGCGCTCCTAAGGTTTGGCTGGCGCCACCCCCACTCCAGCGGTTCCTGGCCTCCTGGAGCCAGGAGCAAGGCTAGACTGACGCTCCGCGCAGTGAGAACGCGCCGGTTACTTGCGTCCCCCGCATCCCGGACAGCCGTGGGGAATCCCTGCTCTTCAGTATCTCGGGTCTCGGCCTAGGTTCCTCCGCGAGCAGGCGCCAGCGAGAGCTACGCAGCGGGCGCCGGGAGGGGGTTGGGGAGGAAGCCGGCGCCGGAATCACAAAGCCGCGAGCCTGGCCGGGCGGGGACATTCTCTTAAAACCGATCCTCTCGCGGCCAGAGCAAAGGGGTCCTGGCCCGGGGCTCAGTCCTCAATGGCTCCAGCATGGCCCCCAACCTCTCCTGCCAGAAGGCACAGTCGCCGGCCACTGCTGGGGAAACTGAGACCAGTTACAGGAGGGCAGCCAGGAAAAGGGGTGCGAGAGCAGCTTACCCATAAAATTTGTTTCTGTACATACCATATCTCCTTTTTAGCCGTGGGGCCTTGCCTGTGCACAAGACTGCTCTGCAGTGGGGACCAAGCCTCCAGGTATGAGGCGGACCCCAGGTGTGCAAAGGACCTAGTTGTCTAGGAAAACTCAGCTAAATGGCCCGACAAGGGTGGCAAACACAGCCCAGGGTTGTACTCTTCAAAGGACCGAGGGCCCAGAGCCCCGGGGAGCGGTGTGGCGCGGCCTGCCAGGGCCAGCTTGTTCCCGGAATACCCGGCCGGTACCGCCCGGGAGTGCAGGTGGGGGAGGCGCCCGCCTGGAAGCCGGTCAGGCTGGCCCCGCGGCTACCGCGGAGCGTATTATTTACAATAATAGTGTAACAGTGTAGCGAGTAGGGTGACCCGCACTTAGAGCTCTCTCCCGCGACCTGGGCGGTTTCCCCGAATTGAATCTGGCCTCTGGCCTTCGAGGTAGAGGGGCAGAGTGTATTTGTGTGCACGCTCTGCGGGGTGTAATGTGACACTGTTAGTGTAAGGTGTGTGACACCAAACGTTAAGATGTGTGAAGCCGTGGATTCTGCTGACCAAAGGCGATGCTGTAGGTGCCTCTTTCTGTGTTTGGGTGTATGCCATCAATGCTTGTGCAGAGACACTAGGTTGTGACTCTGCTGTGCAGTCCAGAGGGGCAAGCAAGACCCTGCGGTGTACCTGTGTTCTGGCCAAGGAGTGGGTCACATAATTTACGTTAGCGTGTGTTCTTTAAAGAGTGTGTGCAGGGGGCATTTGGCAGCGTGGCACTCGGGTATGAGAACATGGGGTTGTGTTTGTGGGTCTCCGCTGCCTAATATCACACCCGGTTGTGTTGCTGCTCTTTATGGCCATGAGTTCTGAGTTCCTGCTGCTGATTGTGCAGACGCTGAGGCAGATTCTGAGCTGGTGACGGAGCCCCAGTGGGCGCTCGTGTGCGGGAGGTATATGTCTGTCTTCACATATGTACCGATGTATGTATGCGTGTGTATATGTCGGTGGTATGGTCCTCCAGGTGCCCATGGAGAGCTGGAAGCGCCTGAGTGAGTAGAGCTATTTGCCCAACAAGTGTGTGTGTGTGTGTGTGTGTGTGTGTGTGTGGGTGTGTGTGGGGTGCTGTGGGTAAGGTTCCTTGCCTTAGGGAGCCCCCCACCAAACTGAGGGCCGCGCGCTTCCCCCAAACCATCTTCATCGCCCGCGCTCCTGGAGTCCCCTCATCCCCGCGGCTCCAGGAGCCTCGGTGGGCGACACAGGGGCTAGGGTCCGGCTCAGCACCTCCTCCCCTCCCGGCTTCTTGCTGTGGACCTTGGAGCCCAGAGTGCCCGGGTCACAGCCGCCCTCGTGTCCCAGCAGCCCCCGCCCCGGGCACGAGTGGGCCCCCCGCGGCCTCGCTCCGCTGGGCACCCCTCCCTCGGCTCCACCGGCCATGGCCGCCCAGGGCCCCGAGCCGCAGCCGCCTGTACGCCACCGGATCCTTACCCGCCTCGGGCCAGCACCGGCCGCCGGCCACGCTGTCCATGAGCCGCCGCTGGCCCCGGCCCGGGCTGCGGCTCGGCGCGGCTGGGGCTGGCGCTGCGGTTCGGCTCCGGCTCCGGCCGGCTCTGGGCACAGCAGCCCGGCGGCTTCGCGTCCGCGCCGCGCTCCCGCTCCCCGAGTGTGTGAGGCGGCGGCGGCGGCGGCGGCGGCGGCGGAGCCAGCAGCGAGCGGAGCGCACAGCCCGGCCCGCCCCCTCCCTCTCCTCCCCCTCCCTCCCGGCCCGCACGCCCGCCTCCCTCCAGCCTCCCCGCCCCCCTCTGGCCGGGGGTGGAGCTCCGGACCGCTCGGGTCCGGCGGGGAGGGGTCCCTGAGCGCCGCTCGCGAGCCAGGACCCCTCCCTCGGCCGTCTCCCCATTGCCCTGGGCCCGAATGCGCGGATCCCCTTCTCCGCTCCCCACCACACACTTATCCCACCGAGCCTCCATCTAGCACCCCTCCCGAATTCCCCTCTGGGTCCACTCAAACACCTGTCCTTCACTCTGCCTCCTGGGAAGTGGAGGCCGGGAAGTGACTTCCTTACAGCGTTCTCCCTCGAGCACCTACCCCTCAGATCCACCCTCGTCCCGCCCCGACCCTGGAATCGCTCCGTGTCCCCCACCCCCGCATCGCGCGTTCGGGGAAGTCCACCCCTCCCCCGCCCCGGCAGAAGCCGCAGAGCGGTCAGCCTCGGTGGCCGCAGCGAGCCCTGGGGGTGGGGCTGTAGAGGGTCTGTGGAGGGCTGACTAAACCCAGGGGCTCTAGAGTAAGAGGGGATATATACAAGTATGAGGATTAAGTGACGGCTCCTGAGCTCAGGCTACTCTGGGTCCCCTGGTCACCTGTCCTCAGGGTGGTGTACTGCTGGGGCCACCCACATTTGCTGGCGACATACGATGCTTTCATATATAGCCACACGAGTCCCTACCTTGCGAGGCCGCGAGTGTCACGGCCTGTGCCACACACCCTCCCAGTACAGTGCCACACGCTCCCAGTCACACTCACACACAGCGAGTCACATACGGTGTCACACGCAGTGTCTCACACACATCAGTACTCGGTTTCTCTCAGCTCTGGCTCTCTGGCACCATCTAGAGGTAGCTGAGTATCTTGGGAACTCCCTCCTGCACTCTGGGTTTGGTACCCCAGGCTGTCAAGTGCCCCAATTCAGTAGGACCCTCTGCCTGCTCTCTATGGATCCAGGAGGTGTTTTAGGTCAGAATGAGGAAAACTCCACAGAAAGGCCTGAGGCTGGGTGTGGGGAGGCCCGCATTACACACGCCTGCCACAACCCCTGAGTCCTCCCTGTCCTCCATTTCCCCACTCTTATCCCTCTTTTCTATTCCTTTGCTTTTTTTTTTTTTTTTCCTGCTTCCTCTTCCCAACCCTGGTCTCTCTTCATGGGACACTCTTCAGGGTAAGTGTAAGATTTGTGTCTAGCTAAGGGGGACTGCACAAGATCTCTCCCAAAGCAGCACCCTGCCCCCAATCTGAACTCCTTTTCTGGCCTGGACCCTGCTCTGGCCTTCACAGAGGGGATGGGGGCTCTGTCTGGGACATTAAATAAGCTAGTCAAAGGAGAATATGTGCTGTAAGTGGCTACCCCTCCATCCTCTGCAAAGCGCATACTTGCCCCATCATCAAGCACAGCTCCAAGGAGGGAATCAGTGGTCCAGAGAGAAGAAATCTTCCACATAGGAGCTGCCCCAGCCTCCCTGCCCCCAGTGTGTGCCTGCTGCCCACTGCAGCAAATCCTCCCCAGGCTGCTTGCTGGGAGCCACTCAAAGGCTCCTCTGTTCTCTCCTCACTTGCTCAGGGCTGAGCAAGATCGGCAGCCAGCCGCAGAGCTGGGCAGGAAATGCTAATCTCCCAGATGTTCTCCTCCATCCTAACTGCTCCATGACCATCAAACCCAAATTCTCCACCAAGTGGTTGGAGCAGATCTGAGCCAGGGCAACAACAGCACGGTGTGCCTATTCTTCTTCCATGCTTCCCACTCCTTCCTGCTCCAGACCAGGCTGGGCTCTAGGGTGACCTGAGTTGGGGCAATGTAGGTATGGTATTGGGAAAGAGGGCAGGCAAAGGGGCTACGGCTAGGAGGCTGGTTGTGGATTAAGGGAGGTGACATCTAAACAGGAAAGAAGCCAGGCTCCTGGTCCTATACCAAACTAGGAGAAGAACCAGTTGGCAACTGGAGAACTGAGGGAGGCTCTTGAAGCTGACACGACTAAGATTCCAGCTGAGACTGTCTAGTGCAAAGAGCCTGGGTGATGCTAGGTACGGGAGTTGGTGGAGGTTGCTTAATCTGATATGTCTGTAACTAGAATGTACTGTCAACAAGAGGGCTAGGGTACTGTAGGGCCTGGAACTGTAACAGAAAAGTTGTTGCCTTGAATTGCATCCAGGACACTGTTGCGATGCTGTACTGTTTTATGCCTAGAACAGAGCCAGATAATCTGATCACCTGTGTAATCAGATTACAAACCATGTGTTGTGTGCACATGCGTGTGTATATACATGTGAACATATTAAGGCAGGGCTTAACTGAAATACCATTGGGCTTGAATCTGTGGGCATGAGGCTGGCACTCCTGAGACTGGTTATAGCTGAGAAGCTACTCTCCATTATGATATAGTTGGGGCTGTGGCCAGATCCATCTCCTAGGTCCTAGGAGATAACAAGCTGTTGCCAGGAGCTTTTACCTGGGAAGCAGGCAGTTACCTGGATTAAGAGCAGAGCTACTGTTGTATATAGGACTGTAGCTGGACTGCTATTGGTCCTGAAGCTATAGCTGTGATGACAGCATACTGGGGATTGGCTATAGCTAAGATGCTGTTGCCCAGGATGGTGGTTGGGCTGTTCTGGTGTGCAGGACTCTGGATGGGATGCTGTTATGCCTGCAGCTATGGCTCTGAAGCTCGAGTATAGCTGGGAAGCCATTTCCTGGTAATATGGCTGGACCACTGTTGTATGGGGGCTGTCGCTGAGACTGTTGTCTAGGAGATGAGAAGCTGCACTCTGAGATGCTGTTCTGGGAGGCAGGATGCTACCTGCGACGGGAGCTGATCTGCTGTGGGAGCTGGTCTACAGTTGTGATGAGGATGGTCCCTGAATGGCTGCTGCTGGGTGTGTGGCTGGCTGGGTGGGGGAAACCGAGTGAGTCCTGCCTTGAGGTCTGGGAGATGCCGGGAGCCCCCGGCTGGGTGGGGGCTGCTGCTCTGGGGAGACCTCAGCAGCTGCTGCACTGTGGAGCTGGGAAGCCTGTGTTCATTACTGTTTTAACTCTTTTTTTAACCTTGTTTTTCTCTCGGCTGCACTTTCGCTCACTCATTAATTTTGGTATTTTTCTCACGGTGCCTCAGCCCCTGTCACGGCTGCCATGGTAACAGGAGGCAGTGTGCACAGTGCCAAAATATCTGATCAAAAAATAACCAAAATAAGCAAACATCAAGATGGCTGTGCTAGGGGTTCTGGCCAAAGGAGAGCCAATGGCTCAGATCCAAGAATATCTAGGCTCCCAGGGGACTCCTTTAATTCCCCCCCCCCCAGGCAGCTTTGCTAAACCTTCTAATAACCTGGAAAGCCCCTTTCCCAAGGACCCTCGCAGCAGATTCTCCAGGACCGTGACAGTTTCAACAGTCCCTGACCAAGAGGCAGCTTTGCCCATGTGAAAGTGTACAGAAGAGATGAGGGTTAGGACCCAGTCTTCCTCGTAGCTGACAGTTGGCTTCTAAGAAATTCCCCAACTGCCTTAACCACATAGGTGTGCACTCGGCCACCCATCTGCCCTTCCCGGGGCTCTCCTGTCTTGAGTTTGTTCCCCTTTCTTTGCCAACCACTAGTTGGCCACCTCCATTTCCATCTTTTTATTTATTTATTTATTTTTGAGGAACTGGGGATTGAACTCAGGACCTTGCACTTGCCAAGTAGGCGCTTGTACCCTTGAGCTATTTATTCTTTAATTTTTTTATTTTTATTTTTATTTTTTAATTTTTGTCTTTTTGAGACAGAGTCTCACTATGCAGTTCAGGCTGGCCTAAAGCTCACTTTGTAGCCCAAGCTGGCCTCAAACTCGCAATGATCTTCCTGCCTCAGCCTCCTGAGTGCTGAGATTACAGGCGTGCATTACCATACCCAGCCTTTCCCTCTTTTTAAAGCCCAGAATCCTTGATGGGATGCACAGAGGGGAAGAAGGTGCCAACATCTACCCTTGCCCCATCTCCACTCCTCAGAGATGTTAGGGAGAGGGTCATAAAGCACTTGACATTCCTGGGCCTCTGGCTACCTCTAATTCACCTGCCTAGGAAGATCCCAAACCCTCACGACCCACTGGCTTCCCTTCCCATTTCCTATGCATCCCCTAGTTCCCAGGAGGCCTTGGATCTTGTGGAATGTCCTCAGAAGGGGTAAGAGGCATAGTGCCTTGTATGGGGGAAGAAGGGCCAGAGTTCCTGGCACCACCTGCTTCCTTCTCTCTTCGCCCACTGTTTGCCCTCTGAGGAAGGCTGCCTACATGTTTAGGGCCCTGGGAATTGGGAAAATGAAAAAGAGCCCCTCAACTGTCTCAGTCCTATCACTCAGTTACATCTCTGTTCCCTATACCATCTGCTTCCCTGCCCCCAACAGTGAAATTCTCACTCCCAGTACATCTCCACTCCCTTCTGGAATTGCTAGAACTCACCTCCTGGTCCTCACTTTCAATTCCTACAACACCCTTTACCCCCACCCCCAGCAGTAGTGGCCTTGGCCTCCTGGCAGAGCCTTCCTAGCTGGTTTCCATAGAAACCTGGTAGGCTGTGCAGTGCAGGAAAAGAGTGAGACAGAAGCAGGAAAAAGGGACCAGGCCTCAGGGTAGCCCCAGATAAGGGACCTGAGCATTGAGAGTAGGCTGAGGGAAGATGCCCCATCCAAACAGAGGGTGGGAAGTGATCTGGAGAGAGAAGAACAGAGGTAGCAAAAACTCTCCCCATGTAGTTTATTCAGCTTCCTGAAGAGAAGACAGAGAACTGTCCCCTTCCCTGGCACACGAAGGGGAGTTTGCTGTCTTCCCACTCCCCTAAGCTGTTTCTTTATGCAAAACTGCCTGATGGGGGTGAATCTCTTTCCAGAACTCACCAGTGTAAGCCAAAGCCCATTTGACACCTTCCTTCCCCCATGAGGTCCCCACTCTCCCCAACCAGCCAGTCTTTAAGGGAAAGGCGGGGCAGCCCCAGGATCTGGTGGCCGCCACTGACCCCATGGCGTGCAGCTCTCAAAGGCCCCATTCATTTCTGGGGGCTGAAGGCACCATTGTCCCCATGGGGCTGGTGTGGGGAGAGAGGGGGTCTCGACTCAGAAGAAAGGAATGTGTCTGGAGAAGTTGCCCTGGGGCTCCAATCTCAAGGTCCCCACCAGCTCTCCATCTGGACCCTTTCACGACCCAGATGCTTTCCCCAGTAGCTTCCAGCAGCCTTCATGCTTTTCCTTAGTGTGTGCTATGCAGGTGGTCAGGGAGGCTGCAGCCCAGGAAGCCTTGCCTCATTTGTGCAGTGGGGAGAACCTTCACTGGCCCAGGAGCTGTCCAGCACCTCAAGTCCTGGAAAACCGTTGATTCGGCTAGGTGCTATAGGACAAAGGGGCACCTAGGGCCAACTCTGGTGGTTAAAAACTCTTTCCCACCCCAGACTAACACTGCAAACCACACTTGGCTTGGGCAGGCTTGCATGCAGCTCCAAGAAATCCATCGGCGCCGAGCGCTACCCAGGGAGGGTGCTGTCCTCTGCCTCATATGAGCAAAACAAAGGATCAGGGACCACCAGGCCACTCCCCTGGAGCCCTGGCTCAGACCTGGGCAGGGAGAAGAACTGGAGAGGCCAGGCTCTGGCTCTCCCCTGCCCCCGTTTCTCTCTGGGCCCCTGTTTCCATTTGCTTCCTTCTCTCCTCCCTCCTCCTCATCTCTTTCCCTCCCTGCTGGGCTGGGGGCTGCTGAATTATCATTTCTCAGCTCTGCTAATGTGCTTCCTGCTGTGGGGAGGGATCATAATTCTGGGAGATGATTAAGTTTCAAATTGTTTTTCTTTGTGTTGTTGAAGATGAGGTTTTAATATGGCCCCTCCTCAGTCGGGGGGCCTTACCCCATCCCTCCTCTCTTAGTGCTCTCCTCACTGAGAAGGCAGGTCTGACATCATTTGTTTTGGGGCCTCCTCTAAACTTCTGCATGTATAGGATGATAAGGGAGGCAGGGGCCTAGACCCTGGGACTCAAGTGGGAATACCAAGGCCGGGAGACAGCTCAGTGGCGTAAGCATCTGCCTGGAAAGTGCAAGGTCCTGAGTTTGATCCTCCATACTACAAAAAACCAAAAACAACAAATGGGAATACTTTTAATGCACTGGTGAAGAACACTGGTTTTGAAGTCTGACAAGTCAGAATGCAAACCTTGATTCTATCTGAGTTAGTAGGGGGCTGGGGAGATAGCTCTGTAGCACAAGTGTCTGCCTGGCAAGTGCAAGTGCCTGCCTGGCAAGTGCAAGGTCGTGAGTTTGAACCCCGGTCCCGCAAAAAAAAAAAAAAAAAGACTGTAGCTGAGTTACTTAAACTATCTGAGCCTCAGCTTCTTCATCTGTTAAATGGTGATGCTAGTAACTACCTCACAGAGCATTGTTGAGGTTTTGAAATGATAACGCATTTTAAATGCTCAGGAGAGTTCTGGGTTCAGGGTAAAATTCAGTAAATGCTGAGTAAACTCTGGCTGTTACTACACACGTTTCTAACTCTGTCACCCTGCCTGTCCCATCCTCCCTGACACTGTTCTTCGATTCAATGCACGTTTATCTGATGTCTAATATTTTCGGGCCGTGGAGATTGAGGGTGTAAAGTTGCCTTTCTTGCTTACCTGCCCCTCAAACGTCTCTTTCTTTACCTTCTTCCCTCCTTCCCATTTGAATTCACTCTTGGTGGAGACAGGCATCTCCGCCCAGTCGCCCGCTTCCGCTCCATGCTTCCTTCTCTCGCTGCAGGCTTATCACGGCGCCGTGATCCTTATCCTTAGCCCATGGGCATTTTTTGCGTTCTATGTTATCCTGCATCCCCTTTGGGACCAGGGAAAAAGGAGGTGAATTTTCAAACTAAGACAGGGAATTCCAGGTCATGCTGTGTGTATGTGTAATACACATACACACACACACACACACACACACACACACACATTTACACTCAACATTGAGTGGGCAGCAGAAGTCAGAACTTCCACATTTGAACTGTGTACTTTTTGACTATTCTTTCTATATAAGCCATAAAACTTTGAGATATAATTCTTTTTTTTTTTTTTTCGCTAATCTATCTATCTGTTCTGTCCCTGACTATCTTTTTTATTATTATTGTATCTTTTGAAACAAGGTCTCACTATGTACTACGTGCTATTCTTGAACTCACTATGTAGCCCAGGCTGGCCTCAGAATATCAGAAATCCTCCTGTCTCTGCCTCCAGAGTGCTGGGGTTCTGGCATGTGCCACCATGCTCGGCAGCGCTGTCTTTTTTGTGGACTTATGTTATTTTAAACATACTTATTCAGATGTAACTGATACACAAGTAACTGTAGGCATTTAGTGAGTGTAATTGGAAGAGCTGGCTATTGTTGCTACCCTCTGAATGTTGGTGAGAGGCTGATTAATGATAATGTATTTTCAGCTGGGCACGGTGGCACACGCCTGTAATCCCAGCACTTAGGAGGCTGAGGCAGGAGGATCGGTGCGAGTTTGAGACCAGCCTGGGCTACAAACTGCATAATGAGACCAGCCTGAACTGCATAATGAGACCCTGTCTCAAAAGGACAAAAAAAAAAAGAATGTAATTTCATGTCTACTTAACTGACCCATATCTTTCACCATAATAGTGATAGGGTTTAGGATGTACTACTCCTGAGTGTAGCATCTTGTCAGAAATAGGAAGGCCATCCCCACTTACTCTCTCCCTTCTTCCCTGAAGCAGGCCACTATACCGCTGACTCTGTTCCTTTTTGCATCCTAGAGACAGGCTATAAAGCCCTTATTTATGTATGTATGTATTTATTTATTTATTTTTATGTGTTTGGTCCAGGGTCTCACTAGGCAGCTTGAACTCGTGTTTTCAGCCTCCTTAGTTTTGGAGGAGGAGGCATGTGGAGATTACAGGCATACGCCACCATACCTGGTCTTGGTTGGCAGCTCAGCATGTGGTGCCCAGGATCAAACCCTAGTCCCTGTGCTTGGGTAAGCAGGCACCTAGTCTGCTGAGCTATCTCACTGGCCCAAAGCCCTCTTTTAGAAGTATTCTTGGAGGAAAGGAACATTTTTGTTCACACAGGCAGGGTCACAAGAAAAATCTGGACAATTGGCCTTGCTAAGCAACTCCAGTTTGTTGGCCCCAGGTCATACCCCCTTTGTCTAAACATATTTCCACAAGTCTGTCAAACACAAGCATTATAAAGATAGTATTTTCCCTCCTTCTTTGGGTCTTCATTTCTTTTCTTTTTCTTTTTTGGTGGTTGTTATGTTTTTTTTTGCTGGACCAGGGATTGAACTCAGGCCATTGCACTTGCCAGGCAAGCGCTTATTCTACTGAGCTATCTCCCTGAACCCTATTTTGGCTTTTTGAGATAGGATCTTGCTACATAGTCCAGGCTGGCCTCAAATTTACTATGATTTTCCTGGGATTATAGGTATGCACCACCACACCCAGATTTTTGCTTGCTATTGTTCTGAAACAGGGTCTCACATATAGTTCAGGCTGGCCTTGAACTGATGGAGATCTTCCTCCCTCAGCTTCCTAAGTGCTAGGATTACAGGTATGTGCCACCACACTTGGTCTACATCTTCATTTGTCTATAAAGCCTCTGTTTTAAATAAAATATATATTAAATAAATATGTATATCTTTCTTTTGTTAATCTATCTGTTGTTATAGTGATCCAAGCCATAAACTTAATGATGAATGAGAAAGGAAATAATTTGGCTGGGCACACACTCCTGTAATCCCAGATATATAGGAGGCTAAAGCAGGAAGATCACAAGTTCATCGCTATCCTGGGCAAGTTAGTGAGATTCTGCTTCAAAAGAAAAAAGGACTAGGGATGTGGCTTGGTAGAGCCTAGCATATCTGAGATCCTGGATATAATCCATATACCCAGGACAGACAGACAGACAGACAGACACAGACACAGACACAGACACACACACACACACACACACACACACACACACACACACACACAGAGGCAACTGATCACTCTAACACTGGCATTTTTTTCTTTCAGTTTCCACAAGGAGTCATTTTACAACCATGGGAGTTGTGGAAAACAGAAACCATTGTAGGTATTTTAAACTGGAGGGAATCTGATATAGAGAATTAGAGATTACAGTCATTGAAGAGACTTGTGGAATGGCCTCCGGATACTTCGCCAGAAGAGAGAGTATGTTTGCTATGTTTGGTAAGGCATGGAATCAACGAAAGGCCATCCCTGAAACTACTGATCTAGAGAACACTTTGCCAGATGCTTGCCATCTGGAATTGGGAAGCAGAGATCAGAAGCTCCAGTGGCTATTTCAAGAGAACCCCACTTCCTTGGGAGCCTTCTTGCCAGCAAGGGACCCAGATTAGGAAAAGGAGGTCCTCTCCCTCCATTCTGCTGCTGGTCCACCACTCACCCATGGGAAGGGAGTCTGGAGACACTGGCCGGCTCCCTACTCTCTGTAACACATTGCAAGACGGTAGCAGCAGCAGATGTGTTCCAGTTGACTGTGTTCAACACTGACACAGACCCTGCCCTTTAGAAGCTCACCAACTAGAGGAGGTAACATCAGGATCAGTACTGATTGAAAGGAAGAACCAGAAAATATCTGGTTCAGACTATGTTTCAGTGTCCTAAGTCAGGGACACAGTAATCTCAAAGTGACTCCAGACCTGATTTGGAGCTATGGAGGTCAGCCTGCAAATTATTGGAGGAATGAAGTTGAAATCAGTGCGTGGGGAGAGAAAGGAATGGAAGAGACCATGACCCTATGTGAAAGACATGAAGTTCTCACTTCCTGCAAGGAGTTGTACACAACAATCTGAGGCCTTGTGTAGAGTTGTGGCTTCTCTCCTGTATCGACTGGTTTTGGATTGTGTGGCCTGTCAGGGTCCCTTTCTGGTTCTCATCTCGGCCCAAGAAGTCTGAACTTATATTCGTAATAACCCCTTATTGGAATTTCACCAAGTTAATTCTAATCTACCACTCCCAGCACAACCCACAGCGATAATAAAGACACTAAAATGTACTTATATAATTAATGGGGCCCTAGGTCCAACCATGAAAACAGCTTCTGGAACCAAGAGAGCGACCCAGGCTGCACTCAGGCTTTATTCATTGGAGAAAGGGGATTAGCTTGTGAAAGGGAATTTTGGGAAGAAGGTGCTCACTGAAGGAAATTTTGGGAAGGTGAGTTCTGAAGGGAATTGTGGGAAGAAGGTGAGCTGTGAGCTGGGCTAGGTAGGAGGCCTGCATTCACCTCCACCATATTTAGGGGAAGTAATTTGCATTATGCTGTTGAGATAGCATCTAATATTTTGGGGGTCAAGTGTTTCAGCTCTGATGTGTAATCTTTCAAGCTGCAGGAAGTCATAGCCTCTATCTCGAGGCTCGATCCCAGCTGACACTGTGGAGCATTGGCTCTTCATCCTGTTATCAGGGAAACACGCGTGCCATCTTCAAAATTTACCACCAGCACCTTGGCTAGACCAATAAGGCCAACTGAGATTTTGGGGTTTTGATGTTTCAGCTCTGACGTGTAATCTTTCACGCCCCATGAAGTCATAGCCTCTATCTTGAGGCTCGATCCCAGCTGACACTGTGGAGCATTGGCTCTTCATCCTGTTATCAGGGAAACACGCATGCCATCTTCAAAAATTACCACCAGCACCTCAGCTAGACCATTACACACTGCTTAAGGCCAATTGAAAGGATAATGAGAAGTCCTAGCCAGCTCTTTACATTTCAATACGAGGGGATAGGGTCAGACTCAGTCAAAATGGAGACAGTTGCTTTTCTTTTAAGGAGAGCTGCTCAGGCGGTCCTCCACAGTGGCCCCGTGTGTCTTACTTGTCACCTGCTTCCAGACCATAATTCTGGGGCTGAGGAGATAGCTCAGTGGTCTAAGTGCCTGCCTGACAAGCACAAGGACCCATGTTTGATACCCAGCCCAGTTCTGTAGGCCATGTTGATCCCAAGACCTTGTAATAAGTAAATAAAAGATTTTTTTAAAGACTATAATTCTGAAATGAGTACTTGGGATCACTACTGGGAGAGAAGAAGTAATGGGAAAAAGATTCAAAGTGGGTCCATCTTTCAAACAGGAGCCCCAGAAGCCTAGGAGTTGTTGCTGGGGGACATTAAGGGACTGATGCTTTCCAGATGTTGATATCTGCAATTCCAGATGTTTTGGCATCTCTCCTCTCCTCTGACTCCAGGAATCATGAGCCAGGCCATGGTGGTTCTAAGACAGAGGAATAGTAATATATCTTCCAAGATCCCTACTGTATCCTATGGCCATTAAATGCTACCAGTTTATATCTGTCCAGTGTGAGAGTGCAGGGATGAGAGGGATGGTCTGCATTTTCCAGAGGGCTTAAGTGGAATGTAGCATATCCTGTTGGTTAAAAGCTTCCTGGCTCAGTTGCTTCCTAGCTGTGTGGCTTTAGGCCAATTACTTAATCCCTCTTTCTTCCTCCATCTTTTTTTAAGTGTTTGTTTTTGTTTTTGTTTTGAGACAAGGTCTCATTATATAGTTTAGACTAGCCTTAGACTCATTACATAGCACAGCTATTCTCCTGTCTCAGCCCCTCAAATGCTAGAATTACAGACCTGCACCACCATGCCTGGCTCTTCCTCTATTTCTAATATGGGAATAACTATGTACTGAACTCACAATATGACTGATATCTCTCTCTCTCTCTCTCTTTCTCTCTCTCTCTCTCTCTCCCTCTCCTTCTCTCAGCAGGGAGTTGCTATGTACTTCAGGCTGATCTTGAGTTTACTGTGGTGTAGGCCAGGCTGGCCTTGAACTCATGGTGATCTTCCTGTGTGAGCCTCCCAAGTGCTGGGATTGCCACTGAGCTTGGCTCACAATATGGTTGAGCAGATTAACTAAGATAATTATATATAAATAGCTTGGGGGCTGGGGAGATAGCTCCATGGCACAAATGCCTGCCTGGCAAGTGCAAGATCTTGAGTTCAAACCCTGGTCCTGCCAAAAAAAAAAAAAAAAAGCTATAAAATGCTTGCTCGGTATCTGGTATATAGTAAGCTATCAATAAATGATAGCTGATAGTATTTTGTAATTATTACCAACACCACATCCTCAGCAACAAACTCTTCCATCTTAAATTAGTAAGGCTTGCTCTAGAACTATGAGCTCTTAATCAACTTCGGACAAGTTCAGAGTCCAACTAACAAGTCCCTTGGGCCTGTTCCCTCCAGCTGAGAAATCTCTGCCTTACATCCCAGCAATGTCACATGAGACGCCACAGTGCCACCATGGCAGAAGAGGAAGAGAGAGGGTGGTGGGGTTTGGAGGGTACGAGCCAGCTTCTCGACACTGTGATAAATGCCTGAGAAGAAACTTCAAGGAAGAAAAGCTTATTTTGGTTCACAGTTTGGCAGTGTGAGTCCATCACAGGCTGGTTCCAAGGACCTCATGGTAGAATTTCTGGGCATGATAGGGGAATGCTGCTCACCTCAGGGCCACCAGAAG
>PVKN010005660.1:0-30217 GCA_004027915.1 Capromys pilorides | reverse complement strand
GACCATTCACGTTAGCAAGTTACCTCAGATTTTACACATATTCATAATTTAAAAAAAAAAGAAAACAAATAACACACAGCCAAACGCAAACACTATATATACCATTATGGCTATAATAAGGTATTGCCATTTTCAGTTTCATATAAAAGGAGAAGGTGGGGGTCTTAAGGGTAGGACTTCTTTTCAGTTAAATGGGAAACGGGAGGAGTATAAAAAAGTAAAATAAAATAATCTATCCTGATCAGTATTTTTGAAGTCACTTTCTGAGAGAAGGAAAAAGAAATCTGAGCTACACAGTTCACACAATTAGCTGCAGCAAGTTGGAAATGGAGGGTGGCCTGGCTGTTCCTCACGTGTGGTGCCCAAAGGAAAGCATGCGCCCTCACACTGGCCCCTCAATGGGCACCGTGACCTCTTGGCCTGCAGTCTGCAGAGGATACGGTCCCCACACAGCTGGGACCGGAAGATGAGCAGCTCGAGGGCACAGGGCGGGAGCAGCTCTGCTCTTCCTCGGCCTGGGCCACCTCTCTGACTTGGCATTAGAACAGGTTATTTAGGGCGATAGAGCAAACAACAATACCTTTTCCCTTGTGTGTTCCCTTGTAAAAAATACATCTTAAATAGTAAACAATCTGAAACCCGCTTAGGATCGTCTCTCTTGGGCCTTCTCCTTCTCAACATCTACCCTCTTATGCTTGTAAGGCCATGACTGGGTGAAGGAATGACAGGTCTTCTACCAAGTAGGCGCTCTGTAGACAGCTAACCGATATACATATATAAGTATATATATGCATTCTCTGTATATATGTATATGTTGACACGTGTGGGGTGCAGCCCCAGATACCACCAGGCCACGGGTGAGGAATCTCAGTATGGTCGCCAAACGGATTCATCCATTCTGCCACTAGAATTCAAGACAGTTGGGGAACTGCTGTGGCTTCCGTCCGCGTCCACCCCGTCACTCTGGTTGGGCAGATTGGGGTTTAATAGCGTGCTGCCGTTGGCGGTGGTGGTGCACGGCGGGAGCATTCTGGAGGGAGACCGGTCTCCCCCTGGCACCACGGGGAACTGATAGGATCCCGACGAAGTGCCATAGTAGAGATACGGAGTACTGCTGGTCTGGAAAGGTCCGCTCTGGCTTTGGGAGGAGCCGGGGTAGGGTGGTGGCAGGTAGGTGTGGTAGTGGGTGGTGGCAGACATGCCGAGGGTCATGCCTGAGGTGACTGGCGGGGTGTAAGTAAAGGTGGCTGGGTAGTGCATTCGTGGGTTGGAGAAGCGGCTCTCAGTGAGGGACGGAATGCTGGGGAACTGCCTGGGGTCTGAAAAAGGGCCCAGTTCTGAAGCACCTAAAAATTATAACAGAAGATGGGGGGGAGGAAAATCTGTAAATATCAATTAAAATAATGATAGAATTTTTACAAAAAAAAAGAGAGAGAGAGAAAATTTTAGCTTCCCCCACCCCCCAAAAAAGGAACAGCAAGCCACAAACAGACTTTCAAATGCACTGGTCACTTTACAGTCTTTTTTTTTTTTTTTTCCGCTTTATATTCTTACCAGCATTTATCCCTCAGTTCTTAACCCCTAGACAATCTCAAAGGGCTTTAAAAACCCAGGTTTGTGCCAGACCCTACACATAGCCCAGCCCACACTCAGTCCTATGGTTCACTCACCAGACTTTACGGTCGAATCCTGATTGGTTTTTATTCCCATCCCCACCCACTCTGTTTCTTGCTGCACTTCAGATACTTGAAGCGAAACTTTTACGAAGTCAGATGAGGTTATTTTTCTTAACCCAAAACGATCGGTTTTATTATTGGTACTCTTGGCAGGGCTTTTTCGTCCGTGAAGGGATATGAGAAAGATTCACTAAAGAAGTAGATGTTCCTACTTCTTTAAAAAGAATTTAAAATCTTATAATCTTAGCCTTAGTAACAATGACATCAAAACAGATTTCGATGGAATTCGAAACTGGCTGTTCTCGGGTTATGGGGAAAGTCGGGCCTTGACAAACCCTTCCCAGTGTGATAAACAGGTAGTAGGTTTTTAAAGCGGGGAAAGGGAAGACAGGGAGGCTTAGGACCTTAGAGATCTTCAAATTTCAAGACCTGATAGGACCTAGGTCCTCAGTTAGGCCAGGTGGCCGCAGCAGCTCTGGCAAAAGGCCTACTGCCTAGAGGAGATTGGGAGGTAGGCTTCTCCCCACCCACACCCCAAAGAATCAGCTTCAGCTCCCAACCTACACCCAAAGATGATCCTCTGAAAATGGGACCCCTCCCCCCCACCAAAATTCTCAAGCTACCAGCATGTCTCCTTAGCAACTATTTCTAGTGCTCAGCTTAGGAAACCACAGTGATAAACCATTGGATAGAAAAATTAGTTTTCTGAAATGCCTAGAGACTTACAGTTGTCATCTTTAAAGAATGGGTTAATTAAAATTCCCTGCGACAAGCGCTTCCGTAACACCAGTGTGCTTGTTCAATCCCTTCTAAAATCCTTCCAACTATATTTGCTTTTCCTATAGCTCCTCAGTCCCTGAAGACCCTAGTGAAGGGATTGCTCCTCTAGCGTGTTTTCACTCAGCCTTTGTTCTTGGTTCTATGATATTTATTACCAGAATAACCCTAATGCTTATCTCTGAAGATGCTTGGTGAGGGTTGCTCATTTTTGTTCAAGTATACGGTGCTTATAATTTTTCACAGAACACTAAGGTGAAGCGCCAGGATGTGCTTTTGTAATAACAAGGGACTATTTACAACTGACATAGAGTTAGCAAGACTTCCTCTCACCAATCGGACAGCACCAGTCAGACAGCCCAGCCCAGCCCAGCAATTGCGAAAAGTCTCACCTGCCTGACTCTTCTTACTGAGAGGGGAAGGCCAGAGGCAGAAGTCAGAGGATGCAGTGTCATCATCTGTAAAACGAGGGGAGGAGGAGCTCTAAGTTCTCTTCCAGCCTGCAGTTCTAGGCCCACGACTTTCAAGACAGTGGGGGGAGCAAGAACCGAAGGAGAGGTAGACGGAGGTCCCACTCCTCCTTAGTGCCTGCCCAGAGCTCACAGGCCCATCTGCAGAGGGTGGGGAGCAGCTCAACAGCCCTGATACCAAAAGCCAACACTTCTAAGATGGCAAACCAGAACCAATGCAACCCCATCCTCAAAGCACCTAAACCTAACTCTTCCCCAAGGTGAAATTCGGAGGAGCTCAAGTTACAGATGTGCATGTTGTGATGGTGACAACATCAGATGGCATGTGATGCCTCCCACCCCCAATGCGTGGCCCAGAGGCAAAGGGCATCACTAGGTGTCCCCCAAAGAGCTCGGAGAGGATCCAGAGTCCACAGGGCTAACAGCTAGAGGTAGGCCACTCCTGTATATATCAAGTTCAATGTTGAGAGCTCATGAGAAGACCCAGAATAACATGAGCAACTTAGAACAGGAAGAAGTCGCGTTTAAGATGTCCATGTGTATCTTCCCGTGAAGCTAAAAGTTCAGAAATAGACATGTGAATGCTAAAAAAAAAGCTTCTTCTGTGCATTAGCGCTTAAAATATACTGTAGAAATCATCAAAATGTCATGCAATTTCACTTACTTTGTTACTGAGGCCTCATTAAAATCCTCTGTGGGGCTGGGAAAATAGCTTGGGGTTTCTAAGCACCTGCCTGGCAAGCACAAGGACCTGGGGTCAGTCTCTAGTAAAGGCCCCTCGCAGAGCCAGCCACTGAAACTGGGTGTGGTGGCCCATGCCTGTAATCCCAGCACACGGGAGGCTAAGACAGGAGGAGCACTACGAGTCTGAGCTGCATAACAAGACCCTGTACCAAATAAATGAATACAAGAGGTTTTAAAAATTAAAGGAAAAATTTCTCTATATGGGACCCTGCCAATAAACCCCGGTATGGTTTTGAATTAACTACCCCTCCACCTTGTTCTGTGTTCACCCTGACACATTTTGCTGATTTTTTTTGATACACATGGCACGCCTAGATCTCTGTACCTCTCTCATTTATAGATGCGAATTGATATTCGTTTTTCAATTAATGAGCTCAGGTTGTGGTTTACAGAAAACAATACCACCCATTTCCACTTGGTTTACATGATTCTCAGCAATGGCTTCCAGTTATTTGAGACTGTATTGACTTGGAGATTAACTCTTTCTTGACAAAGCAAACTAAAGTGGACTTTCAAGAGCTCCTGCAGTAACTTTTATAAGTTACAAATCATAGAACTTTTAGAAATATAGCCATGTTACATAGCTAGGAAATACCTCTCTCTCTCTCTCTCTCTCTCTCTCTCTCTCTCTCTCTCTCTCTCTCTTCAGCATATTTAGTACAAGATCTATGGGGTCCTACTATACAGATCGGACTCATAGTGATCCTCCTGTTTTCAGCCTCCCAAGTGCTGGAATTACAGGTGTGTGCCACCACACCCAGTCTCAGTCCTGTCTCAGCATGCCTCAGGGGCACTGCACCTGCCTAAGCAGGTGTTTTTGTCTACTGAGCTATCTGGCTGGCCCAGAAATACTTCTGAAACACCACAGAGTGTTCTGTATGAAGAAATATTTAAAATGCCCTCACCTATGAGATCCCTTGCATAGAAACGTATGATTAGAGGTTGGGTGGAGGAGGGTTGCTAGGCTTAGGAAGAGTCTGGACCTCTTCCTCCTCATCTTCAACTCACTTATAATCATTATTACTGAATCAAGTAATATGGTGATTGTTTCTCTCACTGAGTAGGCTATATCTGCCCTTCTAATCTGTTTTGTATAAGAACTCAAAATTTCATTCCGACCAATTTCTTGGGTTAATATCAACATTATTGTATAGCAATGCACACACTATCACTAGCCACACTTTAGCCGCAAGCTTCAAGAGGAAAGAGATGGATATGAAACCAACTAAAGCAGAAAAACACAAGAGTGACAGAGCCCATAGGAGAAAAGCCTAGGGAGCCCTCTACCCTGACCTGACTGCATGAAGCCTAGCAACCCTCCCCAAGGCCCTGCTGCTGTTGTAGGGATGTGCAAGGTAGCCCCAGAACTCCCTGGAGCCAGTTCAAACATCTATTGAATAATATTGGGCCATGGAGATAGCTCAGTAGCTTAAGGACTTGCCTGGCAAACACAAAGTCCTGAGTTCAATCCCTGGTACAAAAAAAAGAAAAGAAAAGAGAGAAAATCTACTGAATAAACAAAGCCATAGGCAGTTTGGGGGTCCTTCTGAAAATAAAATAATGATAGCAAGGATGACTTTCCTAAATATATATATTTTTTCAACCTATCACTAGAGATTGAATCCAGGGCCTTTACATTGAGGCACATCCCTAGCCCCTTTTCTTTTATTTTTTCGAGACAGGGTCTCACTTAATTGCCCAGGCTGGGCTCAAACCTGTGATCCTCCTGCCTCGGCCTTTTAGACTGCTGGGAATATGTGAGTATGCCACCACGCCCAACTACGAAGCTAAGTTCTTCTGACTGCTACTTACATTGTCGTCCCCTTGCACACAAACACTAAGTTGTAAGGAAGGAGGGGGTGAGACCACCCCCACCAGATCATCAGACCCTAGGAGTTCCAAATCAGCAAGTGCCTACATTCAGGCACCCCGGCAGCGGCTGGCAGCAACTACTGGAACCCCAAGACAAACACGGCACTACTTCCTGCTGGGCTGGTTTTACTCAACCTGGGAAACAGGAGGTGTCCTATCCAGTAAGGTGATCATGAAGATAACACAGAGAAGGCATCACATCAGTGAAGTTTTAGAACAATAAAATGACCTCAGCAGAGCTGTACCACCGATGCTTTCTGCTCTGAACCCAGCTCTCCTAAGTACTGTGTACCTCCTGCACGTGGGAAGCTCTGGAGAAAGGTCTCCATCCCTCATCTCTGGGAGGACAATTCAGGTGGGTCCCCCACTGGAGATGGGGAGGCTGGACCTGGGAGAAAAGAAGCCCTCTGCCCAGGTCAGCACACAGCAGCAGAGGCAGAGTGGAGGAGCAGCATTCAGACTCCACCAAGACCCACGCAGCTTTGGCTGCCTTTCTGGTTAAAGCGAGCAACTCTGGGTCCCCATGCTGCCCCATACTGCTGCCTTAGGAATATATTTCCTTACATGAAAAGTACTCCCATAGATTCTTGATACCCAAGCATTACTATTTTGGGGATGCCATTAATGGCTCTTTTGGGGCTGTCCTGTTGATCTAATCTGCTAGGCAATTAGTACAGCTGCTCAGATGGAATGTGAATGAGACCGAGGCCCAGGGTTTGATCCCCTAGGACTTGCTGGCTTCTACAGTTGTGCGTCCTTCCCCAGGGGCTGTCTACAACTCTAGCCACCATCAGGCACCTCGCAGGAACTACAGCAGTGACAGGTGGAACTGCAAGAAGCATGCCGGGCAGATCAGCAGCAGCAGCAGCAGCAGCAGCAGCCGACGGTTTCCATAGCCTAGCATACACAGGGAAGAACAGATTCATAAAATGCTCACGAAACTCAAATAAAAGCAAGATCTGTGTGAAAGGTCTAAGAGGAGAAGGAAATAGCTGCTCTCATTACCCAACAAGGTTTCCAGAATTTCTACAGCAAGTACAAAGGGCCTGGAACCAAAATAAGAGGGGGTAGGGTGGGCAGAAGAACCCCTGGGGTGCTTGAAGTCCTTGCTGGGTGTCTCTGACCATGCTACTTTCTTATACCACCTAACCGGTTTAGGGCATGTATCATACTTTTCTGTCTCCCATTCCCTGCCCGCTAGCAGGAAGACTTGCATTTCTAGGCCTGGGCTTTGATAGACCCTCCATAAAGACTGGTTGGTTGAACTCAGGCAAGGCAATGTTTATAACTAAAGGAATTGGAATCTGGGAAGAAGAACGGAGGAAACACTTGCTGTTCAGGGCTGTCAGCTAGAGGACTGAGCCTGCCGCTTGCCCCTCCACCTAGCTGCAGGGCAGGCAGGGTGGGAAAGAGGAAAGGGGCCGAGAGTCCAAGCCCAACACAGCTGGAATGCTTGCAGTCCTCTGCTCTGCTGTTTTTGTGCAAGGACCTCGGTGTACAGAAGGAAAAGCCATCGTCCTGCTCGGCAATGAGGTGTTAACTTCAAAGTGGCACTGGGGCCTTTTAAATGGTAGAGTTACTGCTGCAACAAATCTCAAATAAAGCCCAGGAACTTTTTATTAACCCACTCACAGCATTCCTTATACTGGAACGCAGAACACACAAGATCTCCACGGCGCAGCCGCCCCCTCCTCAATAACCAAGCATCTCCCTCCCCTTCCCACTGCTCTCTTGTTTAACTTCCTGCGTTGAATCTGTTCCAACAGCCTTTCTTTTCTCCATCACTCTTTTGAGCTCTTCTTTGCTACTCCTCTGAATTATTAGTTGTTCCCAAGACTGTTCTCTCCACTACAGTCAGCTTTTATCCGCAGGGATTTATTTTCCTCTCCTCTCCCTCTCAGAGCCTAGGACACTGACACTGTAAGAACCTAAAATGAAAGCAATATGTGGGGGCAAGGAAGGATGCAGAAATGAATCAGTGAGCCTCAGGATCTGAAACTGTATATAAGCGGAGCACACTTCTGACACATTTAAAAACAGATATGACAAGCTTTAAGTAATGCTGACATCAAACCTAAACCGTCATTCAAATGCATTCCATGCCTATAAAACCTAGTAAAACTTTCTTTAAAGCTATGGCCAATCATTGCTACATCACTTGACCTTAAGCTGCACAGAGGGCCCTGCAAACAGGGCTTGCTACCAGGACACTAGGACGTCTGGCTTTGCTGCTGTGTTAGACCCTGTTCATCCCTGACACCTGTCCTGCTGCAGATTCCAGCTCTGAGAATCCAGGGCAAAGACCAGAAAGGGATAAAGGACCAGGTCAGAAATGCACACAGCCCTATCTCTGACCCCAGGTTAATTGTCATCACTAAGGTCATTGTATTTGCTTGGAGTAAAGCAACAGAGTAAAAGTCATACCTGTCTGAGTTTCTAGACAGGTGGATGGGGAGCTAGTATGTCAAGTCCAGAGTGGGGGTGCAGACAGTGGTGGAGGGCCTGCTTGGCACACACAAGGCTGAAGGTGGGTGGTTCTGATAGGTAAAATTCAGGAGCCAGCAGGGGCAGTGGTGCCTTAGTCTGCCTATGCTGAACTACAGGGCGCAGTGGTACAAACAGGGACAGGCTCCGCCTCGAGCGTCCTCTGAACACCCAGGAAGATGGGGCGTGTTCACTCCCATAACTATCTTTGCAGACATGCAGCGGCTGAGCCTTAAAACCAGAGTGCGTCTCTGCGCCCAGGCCTAAGACTCACATCCTCAGGACCCTCAGGGAAGCCAGACCCAAGGCAAGAGCCCCGGCTGCAAGGCCTCCCCACAGTGGACCCGCTAGTACTACCCTCCCCGTCACCCTGCACACCCTGGGTGGCTGTGCATGTGAGCCCGACCTCTCTGTTTATTTTAAAATATTAGTAGTTGGGGCTGGCAAGATATAGCTCAGGGGACTATAGTGCCTGCTTAGGTAAGCGCAGTGACCAAGGTTCGATCCCCAGCACTTCATGCCGTACCAGTCCTGCCCCCAGATGTGCTGAGCTGGCCAGAGTCCAGGCATGGTGGTGTATGCCTGTAATCCCAGCTCTGGGGAAGCGAAAACAGGAGGATCACTATGAGTTCAAGCTGCACAATGAGATCCTGTAACAACTAAATAGATTTTTTTTTTTAAATTAAAAAAATATATATTAGTACTATTTCTGGCTATTTTCCTTTCCTAACTAAACTAAAAAGAAAGCCAGTTAAGAACCATGAATCAGTCTTTTAGACCCCTATCTAATACAGAAAACAGAATACAAAGGCTTCCAAAAGTATTACTAAGTAGAGTTACTAGAATACTCACAAGCAGGAAATGCCAAAGCAACAGAAATGCTATGGAAATGCTGTCCAGAAATCGGACTTAGACTGTGTGCAAAATATCACTTTGAATTTCCCATGCTGAGGTTTTAAGAAGTTTCATATCAGTTTTCTAAATTTCCCTCCATTTATCTCTTCACACTAAGAAATGGCCAAGCATTTATCACTAAATTAGATTTGCTTTCAGTTCTACTTGGTAAGAATCAGGAAGACACACCAGAGGTGGGAGTCATTTAGTCCTTCATGCTGATAGAAACCAGCAAAATAAGATTTCGAAATCAGTTTTTATGATAACGAAATAACTTGAAAACTCCATCGCTTTGCAAATAAGAGGAAAAGCGCCTCAACTATCCAGGACAAATATTTGTTTTCCGTGTTGTCAGGAATTGTACTTTTCCACTGCGTTCTCACAAACTCTGAAAGGCCGGAGGATCCCGAGGCTAAACAGGCATGTTCTGCTGAGGGAGAGAAACCTGGCACTTTTCAGAGACTTGCCACGGTTCCTAAACCCACCCAAATTTTAAGGATATTGCTGGAATAACATATTTCCTTTTGCAGAGGAAAAAAAGGCAACGGGGTAGGAGGTGTGCGCGCATGGGCACTTGGGGAGGGAGAGGAAGCGAAGGAAGGAGCTGCAGGAGAAGGGTGGGCAGAAGGAGCAGAGAGCAATCTCACTAGGCCTTGATTAGGAACTTTTTAAATCCTAGGAAGGGTGGGTAGTCTTTGAAACCAGATCCGCCACAGGAAGCAGGCCAGCACCCAGGACGCTGTGTGTCTTTCTGAAGGGGCCACCCACGGTGCCGCGGCGGTCATATGACTGCGCTGTCACATCCTGAAGCCATTTCCAGCCCATACACACGTCTGTGCTCCCATTTAGAGAGGATGGGATATATTGGGAACACACATATGGAAACACTTTCAGAGAATCGGTTTCCATGAAATTCATAATGAGCCAAGTGGCTTCAGATGTGGTTGCGTTCCTCCGATTAGCCAGGAAAAAAAAAAGGGGGGGGGGGGGTAAAAGGAGGAAAAAGGGACAAATTCACTCTTTCAGACCTTATTTCAGTTTCAGAAAAATTAAAAACCACTAATGACTTATGGCTACCAAAACATGGAGACACAATTAAGAGAGGAAGGTACCAGGAAAAAGAGGGGAAGAGGTTTAAATGCAATAGTCTTTCCCTCCGAAAAATAACAGCTTCGATATCAGTAATCTTATCTCCAACCCGGGGAGGCTTTCCTGCGATGGTATCTGCCTGGAGAAGCATAATTAGTTTTCTGACATCCTGGCTGAATGTAGTGCGCATGCGTGCCAGGAGGTGGAGGAGGAGGAAGAAGGGGCAGGGAGAGGGAGGGAGGCAGAGGGAGGTTGAGGCTGCAGGACTAGCTCGTGTTTGATAACATATGTGGTCAATTAAGATTATTTTAAAAATTGCAACTAAATGATAAATTGTGCCTAAGTAAATCTCTCAAAAGGCCTGGATTCAGAGAGGACAGCCTGGTATTTTCCTATAGACTGGGATCGTGGTAACTTGGACTATATTAAAAGCAGAAATTTATGAACTGGTTGCAATGTTATATATTAGACACCAAAGCCCAGCTGATAGGAAGGCATGAAATACAAGCAGAGCACCAATGGGGGAGGGCTCAGAAAGGGGGACACTGAACTGGCATTAGTAAAAACATTATTCTGTCAAAACACAGACAGAGAGCAAGCGTCACATGAATTTTTATGTAGAACAAGAGACTTGAAAATACTCTTCTTTAGCGAATTATGTGGATTAAAGCGCCTGCAAGCAGGCACAGGCACCCAGGGTTCAATCCCTTGGCCTGCCATGTCAGCCCCACCTCTGGGGGCGCTGAGATTGCAACTGAGACTGGGCGTGGTGGCACATGCACCTATAATCTCAGCTCTTGGGAGGCTATAAACAGGTAGATCACTACGAGTCTGATCTAGTAGTGAGACCCTGAACACCCTGTAGACCCTTCCTTAAAATACAAATTAATAATAATAATAAATAGAGAATTATGTAGAATTATGTGATCGCCAACAGACTGGAACCAAGCAGGTTTCTTTTGAGCCTGGTGGCCTGTGCAGAGGCATGACCCAGAATGCTCTGATGCCGGGCATGAAGGAGATCAGGGTCTGCTTTTCCCCACCCCTCAGAATCCCACCACGATTAACACTCACAGCATCCCCTGGTGTTAGCAAAGGCTGACGATCAAGCAACCAAGTAACAGACATGCCATCCCTGTGGCCCAGATCCCAAGTGATGCCACCAAAACCCACTACTTACATTATGTCATTAAGTCCTCCGGCACTGGCAATGACACCCGCTTCATGACACGGAGGGCAAAATCAAGAACAATGTCCTCAAGGTTAAGGAGTGGTAAGTGGAGGACTAGGGTGTGGCCCAGACCCAAGGGGTTTGCTGCAGGGATTTGAGGTCATTTCAATGAATGAGAACAGGTTGACCACCGCTAAGGGAGGACAAGGGGCAGCTCTCGGTACCAGCCCGAGACAAGGATGGGAAAGGATCTGCCACTTGTTTGCCATACTGGATCCAGCCCAGGAATGCAGACACTGTCTTCTACCTCACCAGACAGAGGAACAAAAGTGTGGTCAGTCTCAGAAGTCAGCCTGGGCTTCCCACAATCCCTAGTAACCTAGACCGAAGCCACAGGTTTGGCCTCAAAGTGTGTCCTACCAGGGCCTGGCCTCCTCTTTGTCCCCTCTTTTCTGTGTTCCGTTACATCACTGACTTACTCCCCAAGGTGTCCCCCAACCTTGCTTTCTTATCGTGCAAACACATGCTTCCTCTGATCTCTTCAGTCCTTCCAACAACCAGATCTCACTTGCAAAATGATCATTAAAGAAAAAAAATAATAAAATAACAGCTCAAGGGTGTGCACAGCTTCTTAAATTTTCACTGTTTTGTTTTGTTTGCAACATCTGGCTTTGTAAGTCCTAAGAATACGTCACATTTAACCAGGAAACATAGAGAAAGGGCGGTCATCTCAGAACAGCAGCTAGGCAGGGGCTGAGCCAGTGTTAACTAGCTGGCTTTCTTCTGTGTCCCCTCTCCCCTACTAAATGTGCTTTATGAGCACCTACCTCTTTTCTTTTCTTTTTTTTTTCATTATTTAGAGAATACTTTATTAATTTTATAATCAAACTCATGTGGACAAGACCTTACATATTTAATACAATGCATTACCCCTGTATGAATGGAAAAAAATAAGTTTAATATTTCTAGACCAATATGGCTGTTAATGTCTATACAATGCTAACTCAACATGGTAAATTGGAATCATTTTACCTACCCTTTTTCACCCAAATGGAATTCCTGGTAGGGAACAGGGGATACCTCCATTAATATTTTTTAAAGAGATGACCTCATACTGGATGTCTAGTTTCAGTGACATCAAAAATCAAAGTGCCATTTTCAACTCAAATGAACATCACGTTCATTTGGAAAGAACTCCTTCTCTTGGTTGCGGGGATTTAGACAAGCCGTACACAAGAGTCTCATGCCCTACCAAGACCAGGTTCCTGTTGAAACTCTGACATCCCAGTGTGGTACTCTAGTAAGTCATTTCTGACAGTCTCAGTTCCTCTACCCAAGCCCTGCACACAGAATTAACTCAAAACTTCTGCAAGAAAAACGTCCCTTTTAGAGTTTGATTTGGCATCCATTTCAAAGAGCTGTTTGTATATTTTAGAGTATGTAGAACTTGCCTTTGATTGAAACCTCTCTTTTAACAATGGACAAGAGATGATTTCTCTTCTGAGTGGTTTAAACAAAAACAAACACATCTTAGTTACATATAGCCTTGTTCTCAGGGTAGTTTTTTGAGAAAAATCAACCCCTACAGATTGTTCGGCGTTTGACAAAAGCCCTCAGCCAAAGTCAAATAGTGAGATTTTTCCTTGTCATAGGAGATAAACAAATAGGAGAGAAAATTGGAAAAGAAAAAACAGGGCTTCCTTGCACTTTCTCCCTTGCACAATAACATTCCTCCCTCCATACAGGCGTAGCTCCTCTGGAGGGTTTCGTGTCCATGTTTATCCCTGGTGGTGTAGCAATAAACTTGCTGCAAATGGACAGTTCCAACATCTGTTCATGGCTGCTCCAAGACTCCTTATATTTCTTGGGGACATGAGGTTCTCTGTTTCCCAAGTGTAAACAGACACACCTAGTTATGTATTAAGGAGCTACTTGTTTTTGATGACCAAAAAGAGAGAGAGCCAACCTGGTCTGTTCAGCCAGCTGTGGGATGCAAGACAGCAGCGCCTAGACAGTAGGTGCTCTGCCTGCCAAGGACCAAGCCCAAGTCCTCTCGGCTCAAACAGAGAGACTACTGGGCCACTCCAGATGTGGACGAAATAGCTGTGGCTGGGGCTGCCCTAGAGGCAGGGCACAATCTACTCCATCATTTCAGAGTGAACTAACGTGAGGGTGGAAGGTGGAAAGGAGCAAAGAGGAAGAGGAGAAGATGAGGCTGGGTTAGTTGTTCTCCATCTGGGGTCACAGTGGCCACGCAGCACCATTAAAGAAGATGATCTGGGCCAGGGATACAGCTCAGCAGTTACATCTTTGGCAAGTGCGGGGTTATAAGTTTGATTCCTGGTACAAGGTACAAGAAAGAAAGATGATCTGAGGAAGGGAGAAGAAAGTCACTCTTGGCTACTGAAACAGAATCAAAAGGAATGGGTTCTGCCCTTGCCAAGCAAGGCATTTCTGACCCACACGCTTCCTCTCCATGAAAGGAAGGGTCTGACTGCACCAATTCTCACATCTGACTCTGCTGCCGGGGAGAAAACCCTACTAGAAGTTCTGTTGCTATAAAGAAAGGTCCTAGTCACTTAAAAAAGTGTTACAGCTTTTGAAAATACAGTACAATTTATATATCCAACGGGAGAGGGGAATCCAGTTTTCTCTGTAGGCACAAAATGTCAACTGAAAAATTTAGTATGTCCACAAAATAAAAAGATGTCATTGGTAACAAAAGGTTGTAACACAGGTCAAAAGAAAATGGGATCACCAGTTGGGTTTTGTATGTTTCCTTTTGAATATTGTTGTTAGTGTTTTATTTATTTGTTGAGACAGTCCAAGCTGGCCTCGGACTCATGGTGACCTTCTTGTCTCAATCTCCTGAGCACTGGGATTTCACACTACAAATACCGTTCCTTTTTAAAGAAGACTTTCACACTTAAATTTAACAGTAAAAAGAGTTAAAGTTAATTTGAGGTTCACACATTCAATGAGAGATGATGTGAGCCATTTCTCTTCTTCATTCTAGATTCCTTAAACAAATTGTTTTGATCTGGACTACCCAACCTGAAATAATTCTTATATAAATGTTTTCAACTTCTGTAGGGAAGAACAGATTGCTATGTATGACTTAAGCAGACTTAAGTTTCCTTGACCCACATATAAAAACAGAGACCTGGGGCCAGCCAGATACCTCAGCAGACTAACATGCCTGTTAAGGCAGAGCACAGTGGCCAGGGTTCAGTCCCCAGTGTTCCAAGTCAGCCCTGACCCCAGAGTGCAGAGATGGTGATTGAGACTGTGCATGGTGCCGCATGCCTATAATCCCAGCCTTTGGGAGGCTGAAAACAGGAGAATCACTATGAGTCCGATCTACATAGTGAGACCCTGTAGACCCTGTAGAACTATTCTAAAATATATAAAATAAAAAAGAGACTTGGAAATTCTAAGTTTTCACTAACATGTACTTTTCAGTCTCTAAATAAAACCTATGTTTACAAAGTTGGGAGATGCATGTGGTCCTCTCTTACTTCTGCTTAGAGGTTGGGCAAGTTTGGCTTTACTCAGAGACCACTGATGTTACCCAGGTGAGAACCAGAAAGCATGAGGAGATACAGACCCCTCTTGGGATGACACCCAGGGGACTTAGGTACCAGGAGTGAGGTTCCACGGCAAGACTTCTATACCAAGCAGAGCAGGCAAAAGCACACACATTACTTGGTGCCTGAGACTTGGGATGGAGTCTTTAGTTCCACTCTCATCATGTGACAAACATCAAACCTCTGGATGTCTCTGAGCACTGATTTCCTACTGGGAGAACACAGACTGTAATGATCCCAACTGTCTAAAGGGTTGTTTTGATGATTCAATGAGATCAGGCCTGTGAAAGTGTTTTCTAGATACCCAAACCTCTCTCAGCACAAGAATCTGGTTGCCTTCCTTGGCCCAGAGGTTTTGCCCTTATGAATAAAAAAAAATCTTTTTTAAAATTCTGTCTGTGTCAAACACGTACAGACCTTTGTTTCTTAGCATCCTTCCCCAAACAGCACAGCAGAACGATTCCTCACACTGCATTTACATCATGCTGGGTATGATAGGTAATGGAGACAGGTAAAGCCTACAGCGGGAAGCCCCAAGTTCTACGCAGACACTGCCTTTTTACAGAAGGGACTTTAGCATCTGTGGGTTTAGGTAACCACAAGCATCCTGAAACTTAACAAGGGACAAGTGTACTAAGCTATTCTCTGTACATATTTTAGTTTCTACGTTTGGGCTGAGTTGCTCTTATTCTTCCCTTTGTTTTTACCTTCTATTATGATGTTCTTTATCTGTAAGCACTAAGGCTTGTCTACCACCAGCAAAGCCACTATTTTCAGGCAGCCCGAGGGCCCAAAGTCGTTTTTGTTTCCTCACTAGATGCTTTGCCTTCCGTGCTCTTTCAGCATTTCCTTCTCATGAGAAGTTTCTGAACAAGTTCCTGGGTGAAGGTAGTAGCAGACACCCATGAAGATGCCTCCTCCCGGGTGAAGGTCTCTGAGTTTCCCTTCATGCTTTGCGGCACCTACCCGGCTGACCACATCTTCAGGCCAACAGGCTTGGGGACACAGTGCACTTGTCAATGGACAGTGCCAGGCCCTGGGTCTCTTGCTACACAGGAACTCAGTAAATCCTAATGCACAGGCTGTCTCTGTATGGTCCCTCAGTGCCAAATCTATTTATTGGCTGTATTTCCTATGGCTTGCTTGCTTGCCACCACTATATGCAACAGAAAGATTTTACTTCATTGCAAATGGTTTCAATTTGCCATCTCCATAATCGAAATTGGTACTGTTTCTTTGACAACCTTTAAAAAGATATTTTTTTCAAATTTTAACCAGAAGTTCTATACTTTGTTGTTCAAAATGTAACTTTATTAATATGTTGGAAGACCTTAGCCCGCTGTGAACCAGGGCACAAGCTGAGGCTTTACAATTCTAAGGCCGATACCTCAAATATCAGCTCAAAATGTCTGCAAAAGGCTGAAACATAACTGCATCTTCGGTGTTCCATTTTGGAGGTCCTTAAATATATTGTCTGTTTCCATCAATTTTTCTGGTGCTTTGCACTACCAACGTCTGAAGATTGGACAGCACTATGTGTGTGTGCAATTCCAGCCCTTCACCTTCAATGGAGGAAGGTTAATTACACACATGTGTACCAACAGCATTTGGATCTTTCGGCTCATGGGGAGAAAACTCCTCTCTTTCCAACAGGTCACGCCATCTTTACGTGTTACTCCTTTAAAAAGTCATAGCTTTCTTCCAGTGGCTCAGTATCTGTTATTGATTACTCTGGTTTTACATCCTCTTTATACTGCTTTTTTTTTTTTCTATTCTCTTTCACTGTTCTCTTCTAAATGAAAAGGCCAGAGAGAAAGGTTGGAAACTGGGTCTGACAGGCAAAGGAGCGGTCAATGTAACATCCAGAGCTCCAACTTACAAAGTTCTCAAAGCTCTTGGAATTATTGTTGATTTCTCGTGCAATGCCCTTTGAACTGCACCTTCGTCTGAGTCTTTGAGCTTTCAAAACCCCAAGTAAATCCTTCAAATACCATTTTAAAGGCTTCAGTCACTGGTAAGTGTGTTCTTCTGGCCTGATTCTAATCGCTTTTCCTTTCAAAACAAACTAACAAAGGGCCCTGGGGGGCTTAGTACACATACTTTTCACTTCAAAATTCCAGGCAGAAAAGAAACTTAGGTTCAGCCACAACAAAACATCCATTACTTTTCCATGAGGAAATATAAGAAAATGGCTCATATCTCCATAAGGTCTTGAGGTTCAACTCTATGGCCCCCAAACTGAAGGATCCATGAAGAAAAATCTATTGAAGAGAAGGAAGGAGAAAGGGAGGGCGGGTGGGATGCAACAACAGGTACACCAACAGTCCTGCCTATTTAAAACTTCTTTAATTTTAGTTTGTGGTTATGAGATTTTGCCTAGAAAAAGTCCCTGGTTTTTGTTAGTCCCGGGGCCCTGGCTTCCCAGTTCTCTAGGAAGAAGCTGTCCTGGGTGTGTCACCCATCTGGACTTTTCTCAAATACAGGACCTTGGTGACAACCCTGAAGTCACAGCCAGTCCCTCTTCCTGGGGTCTCCTTGTCACATGGTACCCGGCACGGTCCTCTAACGCAGAGCCCACTTGGTCACACCTATGTCACTTTCATTTCAGCCCCTCTTAAATGCAAAAGAAGGAACTGATGTGTACAAGCTGTGAGACAAAGGGCAGGGGAGATAGCTCAGTGACAAAAGCACTTTCTGGCAAGCACAGTGTCCTGAGCTCTATCCCTGGTACCAAAAAAGCTGTGAGAACTGAAAACCTCTGCCCATACCTAGGAGGAAGCAGAGTGCATGGTACATGTATGTTCTATGAAACAGAAATGCGTGGTTTCCACCCAAATTCATCTCAGCACTATGGAAGATGGGAGTTAATGGGAATAATCAGGTTGTGGTGAATCTGATTAGTGAACATTAATAACTTTCAACCCAACAAAACATTCTGGCTCTCCAAACGGATTGATGACCTGAATTTTCCAGGTGGGCGGTTCTGTATTGTTCTCCTAAATCAAGTAATGCCTGAACCACTGCTTCATCCTGAGGAGTACAAACAGGCCCAGAGACAACTAATTAAAATCTTAGCAGATGTAACATCATTCCTTCTAACATAAACCAATGGCAGTGGCCAGGGTTCGATCCCCGGGCCTACCATGCCAGCCCTGCCCCCAGGGCACACTGAGATGGTGATTGAGATTGGGCGTGGTGGCACATGCCTGCAATCCCAGTACTTGCAAGGCTGAAAACAGGAAAATCACTATGAGTCTGAGGTACATAAAGAGACCCTGTAGACCCTGTACTAAAATACATTTAAAAAACAATAAATAAATAAAATGAACTAATGATTGGGAAAAACCATTACTGAATAGGCTGGTGACCCAGCAAAACACCCTTCACTCCTCTCCAGTTTCCATCCTGACACTTCCAGGCAAGCTCAGGCCACCAACCACCCACCAGGGTGACTGTCACGGTCCCTCTGCTGCACTCCTCTCCAATTCCCTCACCTTCTGTTCACTCTTCACCCATCAGCCAGAGCGGCCATTTGGGATGAGAAATCACCCTATGTCATGGCTAGTGCCCGAGAGCTGCCTGTGGTTTGACACTATTCCCAGAAGCAAACCCGAGCTTCTGATTCTATCTTAATAACCCTTAGCTTGTTTCTCCAGTACAGTAAATTACATTTTGTTACAGCCCTTCTCAAGCAAAGATGATTCACACTGATAAATTACATAAAATGATGCAAAGTATCAACAAAATAAAGTTACAGTACCCAATTCTACATTAAGTCCAGGACTTCAAAATTCGTCTGTGGACGCTGACACATGCACACCCACATGAGGCTTCATCTTAAGCAGACATTCCGCTGGCACTGGGTGTGAAGGTCTGAACGGAGCACTTCCTGGTGTTCATGGCACTGCTCTCACAGTCACCTCCCATCACAGTCAGCTAAAGCACAAAACCCAGCTTTCCTATAGACCTCACAGCAGTTGTCCTGTCAATTCTGTTCTTCAGCAAAATGCTACCCTCACCTTTGCCACTGTTACTGACAGACAGCACCAGCTTCTTTTTTTGATGTGCTTATTACCAAATCTTTTCAGTAGGAAAATCTGCTCTTTGGGGCTTTAATTTAGAACCCCAGACATTCAGAGCTTTATGGTCCACCTTGGAGAGCATTCTGCCAACGAACTCAGGTTCCAGAAGAGGAAACTCATACCCACAGGCTTTCAGTGACCTGCTGGGGAACTCAGAGAGGCACATCTGACTGAGAGGTTCCTCCACTCCAGCTCAGTGCACTCTAGGCAGAGCTGAGTGTCTGCTCCCTGTGCCAGGTTGGGGTGTGAGGGCCCCAATAAACCAAACCAACACAATTCCTGGGGTAGCCGCCATCTCTTGAGTGTGAAGGTCCATCCTCCTGTGAGATATCTCAACTCCCAATACCTCACTTGCTGCTGGATGGGTTCTCACCAAAGGACATCTGTGACATCTGCCCATTTCTAAGGAGCCCTTACTGGGTGGACAAATCTTTTGCGTTTTGCAATCATTTCTGTCAAGGTTCCATGTACTGTGCCACTGTGCTGTTTTCCTTACATACAGTTTGAAGGTCTATGAGGTTTTTTTTTTTCCTCACATGATGAACACCACAAATTATTATCACACTTTTCGCTCTCTTCAAAGCCTATTTTTATTTCCTTTGTAGTTTTTATTTAGAAAGCATTCTTATTAATTGTGCATAGATTTATTGTGACCACATCAACACGTTTATTATCAATTTTGTTGTGAGTCACTGCACTCCTTGGGGGAAGGCGGAGTATGCGTAAGCCATTGTTATGCTTGCTGTCATTACTCCATGAGCTAAGCATTTTTACCAGTCTCACACAGGGAGCAGGAACAGGGACCACGTTGGATGGAGACTGCAGGAAACTTTAAACACAGAAACACTGGCTCCCCTCAGCCATGCTCTGAGCAGTTCTAGGCATATCACTTAGGGCCAGTGTCTCTCCTGGAAATGACACACTAGCTTCCTGCCTAAGAAATCCTTCCAGATATTTAGGAACAGTGTTGCCTGCCCTGTGCTTTATTTTTCATTATATGTCATGGATTTGAAATTCACCAGTCTCTCCAGTTACATAAAAAATAGCAATTTAGATAGGATTGTTGGTCAAATGAGAAGCAAGGATGGTGCTAGATTCGCCCCAGACCACCACATTAAATTTTGACCCGATTTAATAATAGACACCATCTTGTTTGCTTTTCAAAACAAGCAAAGAAGTCTGAAAAGTGACTTTCAACTGTTCACAATAAAGTGGTGTCCAAAATGATTTGCAAAAACTCAAACTAAGATGCTGTCATTTGCATTTCATCTTATAGGATTTTGGTTATTAAAAAAAAAAAAAAAACTTTCTGCAGCTGGAAAGCTAGCTCAGCAATCTGAGCACCTTCCTGGCCAGTACAAGACCCAGGTTTGATCCCTAGTACCACAGGCTGTGCTAGACCTGAAACCCCAGGCATGCTGTGGCAGCCCTGAAACTGGTCATGTGGCTCAAGCTTGTAATTCCAGAGCTGGGAGGCTTAAGACAGGAGGATCACTATGAGTTGGAACTGCATACCAAGACCCTGTACCAAATAAATAAATAATTCTTTATTTTTTTAAAAAAAAGAGCTTTCTGTCTTTTGTTCTAAGGCTTCATTTAAAACTATTCCTACAGATTAGAAACCTAAGTGCTAACTTTGAAGATGCAAGCAGTTTCTTCTTCCTCTTCTACCAGTAGTGCTCAATGAGAGTACTACTTCTTGAGAAATCAACATTCAGTGAAGTAATAACAGTCAAACCCAGGAATTTTAATGCCCTTACTCTTCCTGAAACAGTTATTCTCCTGGCTGGTATTTATTAATGCAGCAAGTAGACCTGCCAGGAATATCCAGATGTATAAATGTGGTGAGAAGGCAAAGGTTTGCGCACGCGTGTGGGAGCTGCGTGCTAAAGCAGAGTCCGCAGGGTTGTCTCATGGATCCAACAGGTTGGCAGGTCGTATGATGTAGTGCATGCTGGGACCATAACTGTATTTATGGAATATGAAATTAAGGTATAGAGGTTAGGGTAGAATGCCAGTTTGATTGGTTTTGCAATTTTCCCAGGGGGTTGGGGCGTGGAACCCACTTCTGGGTGTGTGATGGAGGCAAGGTGTATGTCTGGTCTCAGACGCTTTCTTCTCAAACACTGCTACTCTGCCCTGTTTTCTGGGGGCCATGAACCAAGCACCTTTGCTCTACGGAGCTGCTCTACCATATTTTCTCGCGCTTTACATGGCAGGGCTCTGGTACTGCGTCCCAGCACTGGGCAGCTAAGTCATACATAAACATTACCACTGGCCTCCTATAGTATACAATCTACATCTCCCAGCCAGTCTTCAGTGACAGCCACGGCACAAGTGAGACTGGAGCCATGGCCCCGACTCTCAGCAGACTTGCCTGGCAAACCCGAGGCTTCCCATGAGCACAGACACACAGAAAAGAGGAGGGACTGCAGGGAAGCTGCAGAGGGCTAGGAGTCCAGGTCCATGGCCTGGTGGAGCTTTCCCTCCAGCCGAGCAAGACGAGAGCTGATGCATCCATGACAAGAACCAGAATGAACCCACCCACAACAGTCCTGATTCTTGTAAAGTGGAAAATATAATTGCTAACACAATGCAGAGTAAAAGTATGATCTGAGCATGAGCAACAAGACCTTGATCTCTTTTCTCAGTTTCCTAAAGAAGATGGCATTAAGCTGTGGCAGGTAGGAGAGGCAAAGGAGATCTCCTGTCTCTAAAGTACTCTACACTCCCCGCTTGTTCTGATACCAACGTGGGCTGGCATCATAATGTCACTGTACCATGTTAGTTTTCTGTTGATCCCTAAATGGGACTGAAAGCCCCTCCCAGGCAGAGACAATGTCTTCTACGTCTCTTTCATTCCCTGCCTGCTTAAGTACATTTTAGGTCTATGCTGCATATTTGCTCAACTGACCTCAGATGATTGAAATGAGCTTTTAAAAGGCAGGATCTCTGGCCGGCCAGATGGTTCAGCAGTCTAAAGTGCCTGCTTAGGTAAGCTTAGGCAACCACAGGGAATGAGGTTCGATCTCTGGTACCACATGCTGCACCAGCCCCATCTCCAGGACAGGCTGAGCCAGCCATAATATAAAAAATAAATAAATAAAACTAAAAATTAAAAAAAAGGTAGCATCTCATATAGGAAGGCACACAAGAGGCCACTAATATGTCATACGGCATTATTAAGATCTGAAAAGTTCCTGACCGGAAGAAATCATCATCTGTATTAAATGAGATGGAACCATATAGGAAAAGCTGTAACGTGTCCTACTTGAATCTTTAAAAGGTTGTAAAAGCAAAAGAAAAGGAGACCCAGCTTGAAAAAAAATGGCAAGTATGGAACAAAAACAAGATGATGTGGTCACCCGAGAGCTTTTTAGCCTATACTGAGGTGATAACAAAGGGGAGAACTGGCTCTGGGTCCCAGGCATTTCAGGAATACTGAGAAAACAATGCACACAGACCCTAAAGACCAGCAGAGGGAGGACCGTGCTGTGAAGCCGCCTTCCCACAGGAAGAGTTGCAAAGGGAAAGGGGGAAGAGAGGACACCTTCAGCCTGAAGAAGGTAAGGACTGCTGTAACAGCACGCCTCTGTTCTGTTTAGAGAGACTATTCTGCCTCCAGCTTACGACCCACTATCATTTCTATCATTTTCTCAGAAAAAGACTTTGACGCTCTGTGACATAATAGCTATAATTAATGTCAGACTCTAAATTAGAAATCTAACATTCTGTTTGATCATTTGGTTTCAAGCTGGACCCGAACTATGTTTTGGCATGATTACCAACTGCTAGCAACAAATTCTGGAAACAGATGCAGTCTTGATATGTGTCCTAAACACAAAACACATTGCAACACATTGGAGATAAAAAAAAAAAATATAGACTGCCTGTGCATATTCTTAATGCACCATTTCCTGTCCTTATCAGCAATAAAAGTTTCTCTTGCTTTGCCCTTTCTTTGTTGTTGCAGGTGAACAAAATCTTTGTTTTTCCATCTTTTTCTCTCTTTTCCTTCTACATGTCTGCCTTTCTTTTTCTTTTTTTGTTCTCCTTTCCCACTAATAACTGGTTCATTATATATTATGAAACATCTCTTTGTGCCAAAAATTATGCGAGGGTCTGAGGATTCAAGGATCTGTCAGGCACAGTCACTTCCCTTCAGAGACTCATCTTCTAGGAAAGGAAGACAGTACATGATCTAATTCCTACACTAGAGGAAGATGTGGACATGGGAGAGGTGCGTCCAAAGCCCTGGGATCATGCATGGGGGTGTGGAGGTCAGAGAGGGATCCCCAAGCGGGTAGACGTCTGGACAGACACATCCAGGAAGGAGCAACTGGCCCTGTCCACCAACACAGAGAAGTAGGAAGCAGCAGGCCTACTTCAGGAAGCCAGGCTTTTGCAAGGAGAGCATTGGCCCCTCCCTAGGAGAATTGATTGGTCTGGAGAGTAACTAAGCAAGCACATAGATTGCCCTTTGTAAATTCCATTTGTTCTGCACTTGAGTTGATAGGAATGACCACCTCAAGGTTTATACTTAGGAATTTATCTGTGGGACAATTTTCTAAGAAGATTTTTCATTAAAAATTAGGCTGCAGATTTGGAAAGTCATTTGTTAACAGCCACTGTGACATGAACAGAACCCCCTTGGAAGAAATGCATAAAATGCTTTCTAAGTTGATATATCACTGAAAACATCAGTACCAAAGAATCATGAGGTGGCATTTCTAGGTGCAGTGGGGACGTCCTTGTGTCTTAAAAAATGTAATAGCACCTTTATGACAGAATTTCAATGATGAGGAGAAAGGAACATGCTATCAATGCCATGAATAGACACAAAGGAAACTTAAGCCCATATTGGTGAGCAGTCAGTCTGTAGGAGCTATGTGTTGTATGATTCCAGCTAAGGATCACTGAAAGGGCAAAATCACAAAAACAGTAAATATATGTGTAGCTGCCGGGGCCAAGAGAAGAGAAGGGAAGGAGGCATACACCGGCGGTGCACAGAAGTCTTCTAGGGCAGGGAAATGATTCTGTAGGATTCTGCACCGAAAGGTACAGGGCAGTCAGTCTATGTTAGCCAAAACCCATAGTCTTGTGAGGTTGTGCAACAAAAAAGAATGAAACTGATGTAAACCACAGATCAATCCCATGACAACGAGTTCATACTGGCTTATCAACTGTAACAAATGCAGGTGTAAATAAAAAGACAAAGGCAGGATGACAGCATAGGAGAGCTCTACTTTCCACTTAGGGTTTTTTTTTTTTGTTTTGTTTTGTTTTGTTTTTGTTTTCTTTTGCAGTATAAAGGATTGAACTCAGGGCCTTCAGCTTGCCAGGCAGGCACTTATGCTGCTGAACTACATCCCTGGCCCTTCTGCTTAGTTTTTCTATAAACCTAAAACTGTTCGTTTAAAAATAAATACTGGGGGTTGTGTGTATGTGTGTGTGTGTGTGTGTGTGTGTACACACATAATAGCACTCTTCTACTCTTCTGAAACTAATGATGCAAGTTAGTTTTTCCATTAGTGTTTATTCCGCAAGGCAAGCTTTCTTTACTCAAAGTCCTAGAGGAAATAGACAGATGTCATCCTTCTTGCCATGCCTCTGAGACACATGGACAGGCAATTTTAAGTAAACTCATGCACACAGGACCACTGAGGCACAAAAAAATTGACTGACATATCTGAGGACAGCATGAAGTCTCTTTCATGGCATTGAAAGTTACACTTAAGTTTCATCAATTAAACTGTCACCATCCTCTCCTCGGATCCCAGGGCACTGCAGAAGCCATGGTATTCACAGAAAATGAGGACTTTGGTAAAATGAGGTTCCCATCCCCAAGCTTATTTTTATGGAAAGGGATCACAGCAAATCTTTTGATAAAGCAGAGAAACAAGCCTGCCACGCCTGAGTGAGCAGGACTCTGCTCATTGCTAAAGCTTTTCCCTAAGTGTGGGTGGCTGTACACGTCTCAGGAGTCAGTCCTGCAGAACAACTTACATGAAGCATGGATAACATCAGAGGTATACCTTGCATGCAGGTTTCGTTCAACACTCTGGTACCTCGGCCTCACTACAAATAACTGTAATTAGTCATAAAGGCTTACTCAACTCTGTAAGCCGGGCCAACTACCTCCAACTGATCTAGTCGGAATGAAAACCATTTTTTTGGTCCTCAGTACCAGCAAATCAAAAGTGAGAGTAAACTGAAATCCAAGTAAGATTAAAACACCATCTGTTCTTGTCAAAAGACAGCCTATTTTTAGGGAAAGCAAGATGAATTTTGACTTACAGAATGCAAAAATAATCCAATCCATCACAGTTGATATAATGGAGAAGAATATGGAGCATTCCATTGTTAACACAGCGCTTGCCTTTGTTTAGGGTCCATTAAATTTAATAACTTCCCTCTCTGTGGCTTTAAACAGAGGACTTCTTCAAAATAAAAGAGTGGCTCCTATTAAACTTAATTACTTGCCCGTGGCTGCTGGGGTAGAGGTATGTTTACCAAACAGGTGGCTCTTAATGAAGCAATGGTTCTACAGGAAAGAGGAGATGCTTTACTGTTTCATTACAGTTGCTTTAACTTTCCGATTTATTAGCATTAATTGCTGAAGTCTTTCTTTTAGCCTCTCTTAAGACATTGCTCCCTCCTGCTCTGCTAAAACAAATGTTCACAGGAGCTGGCGAGATAGCTAAGCAATCTAAAGTGCGTGCTTAGACAAGCTTAGGCAACAGCAGGGACCACAGTTTGATCCCCGACACCACATGCTGCGCCAGCCTCACCTCCAGGACAGGCTGAGCCAGTCATAACATAAATAAGTAATAACATTTTAAAAAATAAAACATTCACATGCGCTTGGCGCTTGACAGAAGTTGCTGACTTGAAAGCTTGACACGGGCTGTGACAGAGACTGGGTTCTCAGGGACATTTTTAATGAACTCCATCGAACACCACTGTGTTTGAAGCTACCAGTTGAAACTGTCCACCTGACAGAGCTCCAGGGATCAAACAGGGTTTTCTGTGGGCCATTTCTAGATTTTGTGGTACTGCAAAAATATTTGTTAATAACTACATTTAGTAAACTAACGCCTGTTCTGTTGACCTTTGCAAATACTGTAGCTCACCAACCGAGTGCAAACATCTCAGCAGTGGACGTAGGGAATTTTCTGATATTTAAATATTTTCAGAGAAGAGGTTCAAGGATACTTGCTGAAGCATAAAAGAAAATAAACTCAGAAAGGTATTAATCTTTTTTAAAAAACTTTATTTATTTATTTATTTGGTATAGGGCCTAGCTGCACAGCTGGGACTAATGATCCTCCTATCTCAGTCTCCCCAGTGCTAGGATTACAGGTATGCGTCACCAGTCCCAGTTTGGGTGGCCAGCATGGTGCATCTGGGGTTCTGGGGCTGGCACAGCATGTGGTACCGGATATCAAACTCAGGTCCTTACGCTTGCCAGACAGGTGCTTAGACCACTGAGCTATCTCCCCAGCCAGGTTATAGCTTTTTTTTTTTTTAACTGTCCTATGTAAAAAAAAAAAAAAAAAATCCCACAAATGCCAAGGAGAAAAAATCTCCCCTACAACTTGTAATACCCTCTCCCAGAGAAACTGAAGCAGCCAATATCTCTGGCCCCTTCCCATGTCTCTAATGAGCATGTCCTCAGTCTGTATGAGATGTCCAGAAAGATGAGAGGGCCAGCATGACTAAGATCACAGAAAAGAGCTCATGTAAATTCCAACCGCTTCCTTGATGCCCAAGAGTGGTACAGACTTAGGTTAACCCATGCTACTTCACTCTGATGGGTGGGACAGGCCAAGTTAGCAGCAGTGGGGAAAAAAAAGCCCTGTAGATCCTCCTTTAGGAATGTAACATGCGCACTCACGCGACCCCAAGTCAGGAATCAGACTTAATACACATGGTAGGATTACTGTGGATCTTTTCCATGGTTGGCTTATTACATAAAATACACTTCGAAGGCTAACAATTATTTACATAGCATTTTGTAATGACCTCTAGAAAAGTAATTATAATCTTTATGCCAAACCTCACAAGTGTTTTAAACATCAAAAATGCCATAGGTGATATTATTACAACTCTAAAGACAAGCAATGGGTTTGGTTGTGTAGAACCAGCTGATCCCTGCTTGGCCATGCATTACTCCTCAGCAAAATCACTGAAAAGCCAGGCTTGGTGGCATACACCTATAATCCCATCACTGGGAGACTAAGGCAGGTGGATCACAAGTTCAATCCCAGCTTGGGCAACTTAATTATAACAGTAAAACCCTGTCTCAAAATTTTTTTAAAAAAAAAAGTACAAAAAGATCTGAAGATGTTCAAAGGGCCTAAGTTCACTCCTCAATACTGAAAAAAAAAAACAAAAAACAAAAAACAAAAAAAAAAACACTGAGAAATAATTTTGGCTACTCTTACAGTGAAGATTCTTTTAGGACTATGGAAGATAGAGACGCTGTAGGACATTACATTAAATACCGATTATTATACAATTAAGGCCTTGCTTGTCATAGTAAGTTTGGTGAAAGACAAGAACCAACCACTAATGGACTTGTTCTGTACTGTAACATCATAACCTAGTAAGTACCACAGTGCTTGATGTTTATCAGTTGTCTTAGTGCAATCCAAACTCACAGTCATAAAGTAAACCTCATTTGTCCATCACAGGGCAATTATGTATCGCTCAGTCATAAACATCGCAGCTGTTGTTCTTGTTACAATAAGTCTGGTGAGCTAATAAATGTTTCCTCGATCTTCCCATTATGCCTTTGAACTTTAAGATACCTAGGGTTTCATCTTCCTTTACAGTAAAATAGGGATCATAGGTAATGTTCTTTATCATTTTATTTTGTTTGTACCTTGCACCCAAGAAGGGGCTGTGGAAGACAGGATATAATCTAACCTAAGGCCACTGGCACTGTTGCATTATATATCCTCAATGTTATTTTGGGAAAGGGAGAAAAATATAGTCTAATACCACTGTCACTGCTACAATTCATTAAATTCTAAAACCACTATCACATTTGAAAAATTACTCAGAAAGGGGCTGTCAATAAAAGCAGGCGTAAAACTGGATCTTTCTGAAGGTCTTCAAGTAGATTAAGCCATGCATGTCCTGTCTTTGGAAAGATCTTTTAGGATGAAATGCAATTTCTTTCGAAATGGATCTTTCTAAAGGTTCTTTCTGGTTGCATGTATTCCGGGGGTCCTTCAGGATCAAACATTATCATGCCTGGCTAATGTAAATATAACTCGACATTCTGTTTTATGACATAATTAAGCAGCTACTTCTCGCTGGTGCTTTATTGAGCTTGTGGATGACTCCTAGTCCTTTCAGCCCTATAAACATTCATTTCAAAACTATATAATAATAGTAGCAAATGTGTGAGCACTTTTATATGTGAGGTACTGTGTTGTTTTCTGAACGCCACAGGAGTATTAACTCCCTTAAATATTTAAATATTCCAAGGGATTTTTATTTTCAATAGGTCCTCTACTGATTCATTTGCTCGTGTAAAGCAAATAATCCCCTGTAAAAGTTCAGGCTTTTATTTATATGATTCAAATTACATACAGATGTACAATTTTTCAAATAATGTTCATTTCATAATATCAGCCACAATCGTCTTAGCACATGCTATGTATGTATCAAAAGTACATCCTGAGAACTCTGTACAGTCAGAATAACCCTAAGAGACAAATATCATATCGCTCTTTACATTAATAAAACTAAATTTCAAACAAGTAAGAAGCTTCCCTGGTATGTGTAGGAGCTGAATTCAAACTTGGGTCGGGACCTCCAAATCTACGATATCAACGAATATTTTTATCCTCCCTTACCCAGAATAGTATGAGACTATTTGGTGAGCCCCTTTAGACAGGCAGATTTCTATTCACAGCCTATGTAAGGATGGGGGTGAAAGTTAATATTTTCACTCTCCTGTGTCAGGGAAACAGCTTAATTTTGACACCAGTCATGTGGACAACTAGAGGCAAATCCAAAGGGCTTTGTTTGTTAAAATGTCTAAAAAGGACAAAAGCTCTCACTACTAGTTCTCACGTGTAGGAGTCCGTAAGCCTGGATCACACAATAAATAGAACCTGTGTGCCGTGGTGTCTAAGAACTTAGGCCACAGAACTTAGGCCTACTCCTGATGTCACCGCCCCCTCACCCATCAGGCACAGCCCATGGCCAAGAGCAAGGTCAGGTACAACAAGTCCCCAATGGTCCCTGCCTCCCCATTTCTTCCTGTTTCCCTCCGTGCTGACAGGAGGGATTTTCTGTTCTATTTGTGTTTACACAGAACCTCCCACCTTGGCCCTGTGTTGCTTCGTCACCAGCAGAGGCTCACGAGATGCTGGCTGAGGTGGAGAAAACTGGACCAGACTCAGTTTTAAACCAGTTTGAAGCAGGGATTCGCTCCCACCTTTGGACAAAGATCAACCTACGGCCGGAAAGTTAGCTTGCTTCTGCTCCTACTTCTACTCTGTGCGACCGGAAGGGTTATGGTATCATTTCATGGAAACGTTTTCAATAATTTCCAGTAAAGGGACTCGAAATAATCTTGCTATTCTACCTTAGCTGTGTAAGTGATACATAATCACTATTTATTGAGGTGGCATCTTTCCAATGTTATTTTTAGTGGTTTTTCCCTAATACAAATAGCTCTCAGGAAAAAAAAGCTACAGATAAGTGTCTCTAAAGCAACAATTGCTCTGTGGGTTGTTTTGTTTTTTTTCTTTCCCCTCTAGGTTCTACTAGAGAAAAAAAAAATTGGGAAGTCTGCTTCAGCCACAGAGGGTTGGCAAACAGATGCTCAGAGGAGCCCCTCAACACAAGCACATTGGCACAAGTCTCCTCTGTCAAATGTCACTGTGGCCTTCATAAAATAAAACAGTGTGGAACAGAGCAGGAAAGCTGAGCACCAACTCAACACCACCAAACACCGGGCCTCTGGCCCTGCTCCTGACTCCTCCAGGTCTTTCTCCTCCCTACCTTCCTGTATCTAACTGATGCCTGCCTCAAGGGGATGGGGGTGCCAGGCAGGAAAGGCGATAACTGAAATCCTCAACACTACACAATTCCCCAGGGAGTAGCATGCAATTCACAAAAGTAATAAAGCAGTCATCAATGCAAGGTGGTCACACAGTTCCCCGAGGGTCTTGCACGGCCCTCCACCCCTCTTCCTTCCCTACTCACCCCTGTGGGCGTCCATCCGCTGCAGACACTGTGAAAGGCGGCGGTAGGCCCAGAAAGCCCTCGCCTGCTCTGTGCTCGAGAAACAAAGCTTCCCCTCCTCCCAAGTGGAAAGAAAGAAAGGAGTCTGAGCTAATCAGAGCCC
>PVKN010005659.1:0-30186 GCA_004027915.1 Capromys pilorides | reverse complement strand
TTCCTCTGAGAGAAGATTTGGTGTTAAATAGTTTTCCACTGCTATGATTTATATTAAAGAGTTCCTGAGGTAAGCCCAGAGCACTGGAATATATTGGTGCCTTTGTACTGTGATAAGATGTGATTTTGCAGTCATACCTAGTCACCTCCCAATCTCTATTTCCGTAGTAATTACACCATAGACACTGGGGGTAATCTGAAAATAAACACTGAAATACAGTATTTAAAATTTTTCTAGCCCGCTTGCTTAGATTTTGTGCCAAACACAGCCTCATATGTACAAATATGTTAAAATATACTAACCTTGAATAATTGACTTCCCTGTTGATCCTCTTTCTTTTATCCATCTGTTAAGTGTTGCTTTTGCCTTGGCTTTCCCCACCCCCTTTTTGGATTCCCCTTCTTCCTGTCCTTTTTGTTCTCATTCCCTCATTAATCTAACAGCCTCAAGACTCACATCTCATAAGAGCCTTCAGTATATGACTAAAGCATTGGCCACAGAGCCAGACTTGGATGTCCATTCTGTTCTGCTAGTAACTTCCATTGTGTCCCCTGTACAGCCTATATAAATCTCAGTTTCTTCATCTGTTATCTTGAAAATATCTGTAATCAGGAGATTATAGTACCAACTCTTGAATTTTCTTATGGACTAGAGACACAGTGTAGGAAAGTTCCTCACATATCCAAAGTGCCAGATAAGTGCTATTTGTTACTATTATCATTAGTATGCTAATCTCAGTATGTTATCAGCAAGCAACCTAAAGGTATCTATTTATTGATAATAACCCTAACTTACCTTTGATGTTGTATCACTTTTCTTGCTGTATCTGTGTTCTCTCATCTCTCCACCTTCGAGATACTTGGCACTATCTTACCAAGAACAGGAGTTGTTGAATAAGCAGTGCCAATTTCTGAGCCATGATTGGCCAGAAAATTACAGCTGCACATACTTTTCTGTCTTTGTTACTTGACCTGGTCATTGTGACTCCTTTTTAGAGTTCACCTGACACATTTTATGTATCCTTTTATAGCAAAGTATGGCATGGACATCAACAGAGTTTTAGGTGAGTCTGATGAAGGTAGTTAGTGACTAACGTATGTAATAAATCGATAAATCTGTTTAAAAATAAGTAATAGCTCATTCTTTTGATAATGTGATACAGGAGAGGTGATAGTTATATTGTAAGGTGGAATGAAATGCTGTAATAGGGATAGATACAAACTAAATTGTTTAAAATACCTGTAGGACATTTGAAAACTAAGGCAGTCTTTCTGGAGAAAGTGACACCAGAAGAATGAGTAAAATTCTAATATAAGGAATAACATATTAAGGGACAACATTCCAGTCTTAGGAATATAAAGATACAGAATAGGATGGTGTGGTAGTTGATACATTGTGTCAACTTGAGGAAGCTTAGCTGGCAGCTTTGTGGGTTGCTAGGCTGTGGATCCGGGCCGTGGGGGCCTTACCCTGCAAGGTGGGGAGGGCCAGCCCTGTGGCCTGATTGGTTCCACCCTAGGGCGGGCCGAGGCATCTCAGAGTGACTCAGCGCAAAAAGTGTAATAAAGGAATTGAGGAAAGCTTCTCTGCTGGCCTCCCTACCCTCCCAGCCTTAGAGGAGCTTTATCTTCAGAGGAGCTCTGATCTTTGCCTTTGAGCACTGGTCTTCGCAGTCAGCGTAAAAGAGAGAGGCTTGATGGATGCCACAGCTGCTGCTTCTGCTCTGCTCTTCATTGTTTTCTGTTGCTCTCTGTCATATGCCACTCTGACTGGGAGCCAGGGGGATATGAATTGAAACCTCCATGAACTGTGAGCTAAATAAACTGTTCTTCCCTTTGAGTGTCAGGTATTTGTCTCAGCAACGAGCAAAAAGTAACTAAAACAGATCGCCTGATGGTACATGGAGGATAACACTGTATTCTGGTGAGAGGGCAGAGTATTTTCAGAGTTTCAAGAGAAGACGAGGAAAGAGGTGCAGGTCATGGTAAAAGGCTTGTGTTAGCCATTATTTGGATAATGAGGCTGAAGAATTGCAATGATCAGAATGGTGTTTAGTGAAGGTTGAACTATACAGGTGAGAAATTAAATGTAGATTAAGTATCTGAAAGTACTATTTATACTAAGGTCTGGACTTAGGGAACAATCACACAAATAAGTAGAACAGAAAAAGAAATAATGTGGCAGGGTAGTTAGTTGGACCTGGGAAATGAGCAGTGTATTATTTAAAGTCCTCTAGAGGAACAGAATTAATAGAAAATATATGTATAATTATTTCAGCGTGTTTATTAGATTGGCTTACAGGATGAGAGATGAGAGAGTGCATAAATAGCAGTCTGCAGGACCCAAAATAGGAGAACCCTCCGTAGCCATCTGTGTGCTGGAGACTAGGAGGATGTAGTAGCTGCTCAGCCTAGAAGAGGGAAGGTGCAGAACAAGAGACTTCAAAGATGTAGCACCAGTCTAAGGTCTGAAAGTTCACTAATGAGTCACTGGTGTGAGTCTGCTTTGGAAGGCTAAAGAAACTAGAGACCAGGAGACCAGTGTTCAGAGGTGACAACAGCAAAGGAGGTATCTATTCAGGAAAACTGAGGTCCTTCAAAATGGGAATATTTGTTCTTTTAATTTTTTTTTATTCCATCAAGGCTACAAAACTACCCACAGGTAGGGTGGTTCTTCTCTATTTGCTGGCCTCCATAGATGTACCCAGAGCTGTGGTTTGCAAGTCCCGTAAGCATTTCTTGCTCCAGTCACATTATCATATCACAGTTAACAGCCATAAAGAAGAGAGTGACTCCTAGATGTTGAGCCTGGGTGAAGAGAAGGCAGTGCACCATTACCAGAAGCAGGACAAGGAGCACTTCAAGAGAACAGTGCATGGAAATGTGAGCACATGCTGAGTTTCAAATATAGCTGGGCTTTCCACGTGGAGCTTTTTGGTAGCATTAAAATTTTAAAGGTAATTCCTCTGAGGTTCTTCATAGAGGAATTGTCACCGTTTAAGTGGCTGAGGCCCAGGGAGAAAATAACTTCTCCTTACTTTGTACCTTTTCTTCCACATGCTTTCCCAGCACTTGGGAAATGAATTTTGTTGATTCCTATTGTGCTCTCATGTCCTTTGCACAAGACCACCCAGTCTCATTAACTTATAACTAACAGCCCCCTAAGGGAATATTTCTCCCCATTAATTGAAGAATGCACAATAACAGAGCCACTGTCCAGGCACTGGTTGGCTTACTTAGGTAAAGGAAATCTTGCTCTTTTCTGATGCCTTGCTGGCTCCCCTGCCAGTGTGTTTGGGTGAAGCAGACTGATTACAGAAATTTTTACTCTGGAGATATTTGCCACTTCTTGAGGTACATAGTAAGGGGACAATGCCCCTCAAAGCAAATTTCTTTCCTCACTGACAGTCTGAGAAAAGCCTGAAATAAGGCCAGAGTTGATACATTTCCCCTAGGCGGGGAAAACAGTACTAGTTGTCCATTGTTCTTTCTGGTCCTCTAATTTCTATTCTTTAAAGCAAAATGAGAAGTTTCAGAAATGTTTACATTGTCCAAAGTTTCTGTAATATGTATTCTTATAATCAGATAAGTGTTTTGTTTTTAAATAAACAAATGAGCTACTTCTGTATGTTTCTATTAGAAAACTCTTCAGTGTAATCTCTACCTAGAGTCCCTCCCTGATGCCCTGTCTCATGTCATGGCTCTTTTGAGGATTTACTGCAGCTTTTAGTTAACTCCTCTTTCTGTAAAGGTGTAGTTTTAGTCTGGCTGATGACACACACCTAAGATCCTAGTACTCTGGAAGGCTGAGGCAGGAAGATCATAAGAGTGAGCCCAACCTGGGTAACTTAGTGATTAACAAGATTCTATCTCAAATAAAAAAAGAGCTGAGGCTGTTGTTCAGTGCAAAGGTTCAATCCTCAGTGTCCCAAAAACAAAATAAAAAACATAAAGTAGTATTTGAAGTCTCAGAAATGACTGGTGTCAGTGTATTCTTGCAAAAAAGAAAAAACCTCAAAGGAACAAAAAAATGGCCACTCCCCCACCCCCTTTTCTAAGAGACAAAAACAAGAACAAACGTACTAAGAGGAAAGGACTATATTTTTGAGAAATTATTTTGCTTGAAGAGTGGCTGTGATGAAACCATTTTTTGTCTTTGTTATGAGGAGAAACAGAAGAAGCCAACTTGAAGACTTAACTTTGAAATGACAGTTTTGATTTGGGATGTTTCTTTGGTTTGCAATGATTATGATCCCAAATTAGAAGCAGAATTTGGAGGCTGAACCTTAATACTTTTCCCTGTGAGCTGAGAAAATATGCTGTGTTAGTTCTTTAAAAAATGATTTGGGGGCATCAGATTTTCTTGTTAAGTTAATAATGCTTGAGAAATAGACTTCCTAAATTATGGTATATAAGAGCTAGGAAAACGTTCTAGACATCTGTGAAAGCAGAAGTCCTACCAACTGTGTGCTCAGTTGGTGTCTGTCTTTATGGTGACTTGATTACCTATTTTGAAGGTCTTGAGTCATTATCAAGGACTGTCAAGACAGCACACTTAACCTCTGGCATCCTTGTGTGGGATCATTTTTACTTATTTTTAAGGCTTTTCTCTCCAGTCATCTCTGAAGCTGTTGCTTTAGCACGTGTTGCTGGCCTGTGAAAAATTTGTTTTTCATGTTTTGCATTTGTGCGTTTTGCTTATAGATTCCAGCTTTAGAATCAAGAGGATGCTCACTGCAGTCCTGGCACTCTCTTGAGTACAAAGCACCCTGATGATGAGAAAATGAGCCTCTTCTGGGTCTTGCTTTCTTCAGTCTCCTGTTCCTTGCTCAGTTTTCTCCATGTCTCCCATTTGTGTGGGACCTGATGACTCACATTATCTCTTGTTACCCTGTCAGTGGCTACAGATGGTCGGGTTTTGGAAGACAGGCAGATCACTGTTGGCTGTAGTCATCATGTAAGGTTTCAGAAGAGATTAGCCTTGAACAAGACTTTTCAGTGTGGATCTTAACTACTTGAGGAGAGATGCTAATTCATAGAAAAGTGTAGAAGAAGAGTGGGAAAGTATTGAGTGTGTTTAGGAACATTCAGAATGTTCTAGTTTAAGTGGCAGATTTGTAAGACAGAACACAAAGAAATGTTAGGCAACCTATCATGATAGGAAAGATAAAATGCAATTTATAATGTTTCTCTTTTCACCGAAGTAACTTGTCTGTATGTTATGATGGAAAGAGAATAGGACAGTGGAGTCAGGCTTGTGTTCACATCTCAGTTTTGTCACATACTAATAGAATGATCTCCATCAATTTAAGTCTCAAAGAGTTTTTATTTCAAAATTTGTAACCTTTTTACAGGGTTACGATAAAACAAAGTAATATGGTTTTTATAATGTCGCCTTACTAACCAGAATCTTCTGTGAGGATGTGGAACATTTGCAGTATGTGCAAGGCTCTTTTCTCTGACTATCCTGTGCCCTCTGAGCCCTACTCCTGCTCTAGCCACCTGAATTTTGACATTAGTTGTCTACCTCCTACCTTTTCCACACTTCTGGCTTACGGTTTTTTCTTTCATACATTTTTACTGTCCTATCTATACTAGGCATCCTCATCTTCCAACTCCTGGTCACTTCTCTTCTGTTTCTGGAACCCAACCCTCAAATCCCAACCCAAATAAACCAACACTTACTCCTAAAATGGGAAAAAGAACCAAACTGATGCCATGTTGTACCCTAGGACCATGTTAGAACTTAAGTTTTTGTTTCCTTAAATTCATTTCTTGTAAATGTCGTAGTAACCTAATCTGATACCACCCCATGCTTTGCCAATAGACTACTTATTCCCTGTGTAAAATGTCAAACACGTTTGTTCTTTGTTACAAGCTAAGCCCATACTTTGTAGAAATACTTCGTTAGCTGCAGTGACTCAAATCATTCCCCCCCCCCCGCCCGCAGTCCCATAATTTTCTTTCTTTCTTTCTTTCTTTCTTTCTTTCTTTCTTTCTTTCTTTCTTTCTTTCTTTCTTCTTTCTTTCTCTCTCTCTCCTTCCTTCCTTCCTTCCTTCCTTCCTTTTTAATGTATTTGGTACAGGGTGTGCAAGGTCTACAGGGTCCCACTATGTAGATTGGACTCATAGTGATTCTCCTGTTTTCAGTCTCCCATGTACTGGGATTATATGCGTGTGCCACCATAACCAGTCTCAATTGAAGTCTCAGTGGCCCCCCTGGGGAGTCGGGGCCAGCACAGCAGGCTGGGGATCAGACCCAGATGCTGAGCTCTGCCTAAGCAGGCACTTTAGTCCGCTGAGCTATCTGGCCAGCCCCAGATCTGGAACTAAAACAGTATAACTATTCTCTCCTCCTGCCCTTCAGGGTTAGTGCTTGGTCATGTACTGGGTGCCCATCCGCAGCCCCTAATGAACTTGCTTGTCACTGCATCCAGCCTCTGCAGGTGACTCAGTTAAATAAGCACATTAGCCATGACACTCCGAACTCCTGTAATATTTGTCATCTATATTTCTTTCCCTGCGTGTTCAGAAGTGGTACTGGCTTATTGGTCCTTCTCTCTCAGGAACAGTTTGAAACAGATCTTGATACTTCTCCCTAGATATTTTTGTCACAGTTGGTTGCATGTTATGTGGCATCTAGTGAGTAGAAGACAGTGATGTTCCTAAACATCCTACAATGTGTATTATAACACTTCTGCTTCCCCTTTTTTTTTTTTTTTTTTGCGAAACTAGGGATTGAACTCAGGCCCTTGTGCTTGCCAGGCAAGCACTTATTCTGCTGAGCTATCTCCCCAGTCCCTACACTTCTGCTTTCTTCACAAAACAATTATCATTCCCAAATTCTCAGTAATCCTGAGGTTAAGAAACTACTCTGATAGGGGAAAGAATGATGTGATGAGGTTTAAAATAGTTGATAGAACCTTAAAAAAGGAAGTATGTGTTGGACAGTGTCTAGTAGTTGTGACCCCTGCAAATGAGAAAACAGGAAAGATTTAAATTTGTTGAAGCCAAAGAAAATCACCTAGGTTGTTGACTTGCTTGCTTATGCCTTGGTCTTATTCTCAGTCGAATTGTAGATGATTAAACAAAGATGGCAGTAGAAACTAGCATTCATTAGATGGCAAAACTACACTTGATTTCAGGTGTCACCACGTCCAGTTCTTTTATTTCATAAAGGTTAAATGACTTGTGTAAGGCATCATAGCCCACTAGAAAAGGCATGAACTAAAAATCTTTTCTTCCATTGTTTGCTTAAGTTTTGTTTTTCTATAATAGAATCCTTAATCTCCAGTTGATTGATAGAAATGTAGCTTCCTGCTTGATTAAGTGCTGTCTGATGCTCTTTATTTTTTGTTTCATTTGCTTGCTCAGGTTATCAAAGGTAGTGATAACCTCACCTCCATAATAATAGCCTCAACATTATATCAGTAGGAGGTTCACAAGTGTGTCATGAATTGTGGATTGGTCATTAGCATCCATGTGTTACTTTAAAGAAATGATATTGTATGCTGAGGCACTGTGATTGTCACTGAAATACAGGGGTGGCATCCATTAGCCCACTTTTATCTTTCCACAGGAGAGGCTTCCTGGGGTCTGCAACCTATATTTATATATTGTTAGTTATTCAAACACAAGTAGCTATTTAAAAACAAAATAGAGGCAAGAAAAAAGTCATAATCTAAGACCATTTGGCTATGAGAAGAAAAAACTCATTAAAATAGGTAAATTATTTTCAGGCATCCAAAAAATTGCTTCAAGTAACCAGCTAAATTTTATTTCTCTTGATCAATAATTCTTGACAAATTTTATATGAGGCCACAAGTTAAGAATCTTTCCCTGGGATGGTTGGTTGCAATGCCAAAGGTTAGCCTGGAGTATGTTTTTTAATAGCAATATTCTAAGTATAAAACCTGGTGTCCTGATGGAATATTGACTGATCTGTAAGTGCTGCCGTGTGAACAGTGTTAATATAGTATCGGATTGTAGAGTACTTAAGAGGTATTGACTAGTTAACTAGCTGGACTCCTAAAGGATTCTTTAAGCTATGTGTTTCTTTTGTGAAATTCCTACTGTGAGATGTTTAATTGCACCCTTCTTTTAAAAACTCTTAATTTGAATGTGATAAAGGGCCTATCAGTTTGAAAGGGCTTGAAGTTTAATTTAAATGGAAATAAATTTGAAGAGATTTAAGGTTTGGGAATTTTAGTAAAACATTTATCTTTCTTGCATTTACTTTACTCTGTCCTAAAATGAATGGAATGTTTTGTTTGGGTTCTTTTCACTGCTGTACTAAATGTGTGGTATAGGCCATTTTCCAGAGACACAATACAGGGTTTCAAGTTCAGGACCTGGTATCTGCCAGAGAAAGAGCTGTAGATGTCAGACAGTTTGCTACAGTTCAGGTAAAGATTCCAGCACCTATGCTTTGCTTAGTTATAAAATTGTGAACCTTCCCACCCAATAAAATAGTTTTTATTGAGATTTGCTTTGATGGGAAACCTGAAGAATAAGCTCTCTATTTGCCATTCTTGCCACTAGAGGGCAGAATAGGCACACTTCTTGGGACAAGTGTAATTAATTGAGTGGAATGATGGAGAGAACACTTGTTATTGCTTATCAGCGCAGGAATATTTTGAGCAGTTTAAAGATGCAAACTGATTAGCAGAGGAGTTTGTTAAAAATATAGTTTTCTGGCCCTTACCATCCAGAAATTCTGATTGATAGCTCTGGGTGAAAATGTTACGTCAAGAGATTCTCATTACAAAGATACGGTATTTTATTTTGTGACCACTAATCTGTGTCTGGTACATGCATTTGTATCTGATATACTTTCTCTTGTGATTGCAATGAAAATTATGATTTTGAGGAAAATAAAGCAGAAACAACGTATAGAAGAAAGTTAAAGCAACGATTAATTTAAAAAGCTGTTCCTTTGTATAACTTTATTTTTGTATTTAGTACTGGGCTTACAGGGTCTCACTACACAGACTGGGACTCATGATGCTCCTCCTGCTTTCTGCCTCCCAAGCACTGGGATTATACCACCACGCCCAGTCATCGATTGCTGTCTCAGTGCACCTTGGGTGTGGGGCCGGCACGGCATGCAAAGTATCCAACCCTGGTCCCTGCATCTCCCTAAGCAGGTGCTTTAATCTGCTGAGCTATCTGGCCAGCCCGTATAGCTTATTTTAAAGGTGACGCATTTTGGAAGTATTCAATGTCATGCTACAAGTTAGGCACAGTAGTGCACAACTGTAGTCCCAGTTATAGGAGGCAGAGGCAGAACTATTGCAAGTTAATGCCAGCTTTGACAACTTACCAAGACCCTGTTGCAAAACAGGGTCTTATTTTATAACTATTATTATAAAAATAATAAAGGAGAGGCCTGGATATAGTTCAGTGGTAGAGTACCCTTGAGTTCAGTTACCAGCACTCCAAGAAAAAAAAATAAAAAGCTACAAAAACCATATCATTAGAGTGATAATTCAATCAACAAACACTCAGAGAATCCTTATCAGTGTCTAAAAATATCTCTTCTCACAAGGGTCCTAATTTTATTTCTGGGTGTGTTGAAGATCTCATTCCTAACGTCATAGCATTGCAAGATATAGTTGCAGAGACCTGAGTAGAATTTACCTAATACTGTCATCATCCTAAGTAAGTACAGGTTGGGCATCTCTAATCTGAAAATGTGAAATCCAAAATGCTCCAAACTCTAGAAATTTTTGAGCACTTAATGTGATAACTGTGAGTGGAAAGTTTCACACCACAAAACTGTGTTTCAGTGTACAAAAACATTCTGAAAAACTGATGTGAAATTACCTGACATCTATAGACATATGTCATGTTTTTTAGCTCTAGGTTCCATTCCCCTCAATATCCGTATTCCAAAATCTGAAAGAATTCCGGCCCCAAGATAAAAGATACTGAGAGCCTCTTTTATAGGTAAAGATCCATCTGTGGTAATGCATAGTTTCCTTCTATTAAATATGATTAATTGATTGCTTTGCCAGTACTGTTAGTGAGCAGGGCATCCTCTTGTGGAAAATTTTGCTGTTGCTTTTAAATGGAAAAAAAAAAAAATGTAGTGAAGCACTCCAGTCTGTGGTACAAAGCTACAGCTCAAAGAGTGAATGAGGTAGTGGTACTGTAAAGCTGGAACTTTGACCAATGAAACACAGATAAGATTTTCCCCATCTATGTAAAACCAGTACATCTCCAGTGGTCTCAAAGAATACAAGCCTCTGCTGTCATATATTTCATATTAAAATTTTCCATTGTCACTTCCTTTCTCTGTCCTGGCTTTTGGGGAAAAGGGATCTATGATCACATGTCATGAGAAGTTCCACAGTCTCAGTTCTTTCTTCCTTGATTTTGTTCTCACCTGAGCGTATGCACAGTCTTTCACATGAAGAAGGAAAAGAAACTACTTTTAAAATTAAGGGCCAGAGAGTTGTGTCATTTCGTATGTAATTTTATAGAAAAAAGACACTTTTGTAGGAATCATACTGTCTAAATCATGAGCCGTAGTTAGTAGGACTTTTAATTAAATGCATATGTTATTAGTCTGATGGGTTTTTTCTAAAGCTCATTTTAATGTTTATATTAACTGTTGCACTGAAGAAATCCTAATACAGGAACCTCTGAAAGAGGTAATCCTTGAAAGTCCAATTTCTAGCCAGACTAGTTTAGGAAGTCTATCAACAGTTAAAATCTGGAGGAGATGATAAAATGACTATTTGTTTATTATGATATATAGGATTTACATTAACTTTATGGTGCACAATACTATGACTCATGTGAGAAATTAAATCTTTACCAAATAGGTAAAGATAGGACTTATATTAGAAATTTAATCCTTAGACAATAGACAGATTCACAGAGCTCACTTAAAGATGTGTCAAGAGTGTATTTTCAACCCCATTCCCATATCCAGCCCTTGTTGCATCCAGGAAGAACTTTGGATAGTGTAACTCCCTTGGCTGGGTCTCTATGCCCCTGTCTTTTTTTCCCAGTGCCATGCAAACATTTGGGAAGATTGAACTTAACTCACTTGAATTCTTTTTTGTAACTTTATGATGTGTGATTAATGATTTTGAAAACATCACATATACCGTCTCTTTTATTAACTATAAAAAGATCTCATGGAGCAGCATTTTTAGTTATTTTAAAACAGCTAAAATAAACCATGTAGTTTCTTCTAAAGTTCTAGTCCAAGTTGACTTAAAAATAAAAATAGTTTTGAAAAACATTTAGACCTTCATGTATTTTGTAATACAGTTGGGCCACTGCCGATTCCCAAGATAAATGTGTTTAAACAGAAGCTTTCTCATTCATCATCAGTCTCAGCTTTCATCCACATTTATTTAATGATGATGCAAGCCCACAGCGTTGGTGTTGTAGTTCATCACCATGGAAGTGTTTCTGTCAACAAATCCTTGCTTCACTATCATGAAATTGATTTTACAGGGAAAAGGAAGATAATTGTGAAACACTCCTTTTACTCTTGAAGGAACTTCACAGTTTGCCTGGATGTCTAAACGAATTGTGCTTAAAATCAGTAACTGGCAATATTGTAATACTAACTCTAAAGTAACAGTTAAAAGGTTACAAAAACGAATGTGGGCTCCTTTGTCTGAAATTAGTGATAAGGATTGTGACTTGGAAAACAGATTGGTGATTTAAAATGTTTCTATGAAAACTGTTGTTGGTGGCTCAGTAGTTTGGATTATGATTTGGGAGTCCCATGAATAAGTTTCCAGTATTTCTAGGATCCTCTGACTCCTTTGTAGTCTTATAACTAACATAAAGCAATGATCACAGAGGAAATTCAGTGAACCTTAGTACCCTCTGTTGATATATTCTGTGACTTTTTAAACAAATAAGCCTTCCTATAATTTATGTTCATAAATATCTTCAGTTTTTATTTGCTTGTGGAGAGGTTAAAACACATACGCAATTAAACTGTAAGCTTCTGATAGCAATCTACCTTAAAACATTAGGGTAAAAAAGCACCTACTCATGTGAAAGTAATCCAAACTGTTTTGGCAACCAAATAGGAAAAAAGGAACAAGAATGACACTTTTTTTGGAGGGGGGTGCATGGGGGGTATACTGGGAATGAAACTCAGGAGTTTGTGCTTGCCAGGCAGGCCCTTATGCCACTGAGCTATCTCCCTGGCTACAAGAATGACACTTTTGATTTGAAGCAAACTATTTTAAGTTTTTCAGAGTGGTGATTCCAGATCTGGAAGTAATGTGTTTTACACAAATTTCAATCCATGCTAGAAATAGTCAACTCTTGACTGTCAGGATACCTTGCTTCCTGTCACATTTTAAAGCTTTTTCTTTCACCATAGGTGCATATGGGCTCACTAAAGGAAAATTATTTAATAATTTATATATTATCAATGATAATTTATTAACTTATTTAATATATGTTAACTACTGTGCGGGGCACCAGGGGTATTGAGGTACATCCCAAGAAGGACTTTAACTTATCCTGAGAGAGCTTATTGTGACTTCACGTTGAAGTCACAGAGATGTAAACTTTATTCAGCCATTTTCTCCTACTCTTATGTGTTACCAAAAGTTAACTATAAAGAAGCAATTCCTGCTTGTTTTTTAAAGAATCAATAGACATAAATAGGAAATAAAATTATATTGAACATGTAAAGATGTAACACAAAATGACCCAAAATAATTCAGCAAGTGATGGTAAAAATAAATTATTTACTGCTTTATGAAGTTAATATTTTCTAAGGCAAGTTATTGTCAAGTTAAAATGGGTTATGGGAAATGAAATACATGAAAATGTACAAGTGTAGACTAAATATTTATTTTCTATACAGGGATGTAAGTGAAAAGATACACAGTAAGTGCACACGTGACATGACTATACAGGCAGTACCTAGTAAGTTCTAGGTAGTCTTGAACAGTTCATGCACACACTTCCCAGAGTACAGGTTCAGTAAGTCTTGGGGGATGTGGAGGGTTGACTAAGAAGGGTTGAGCTCGTTGCAAGGATAGCAGTATGGACTAGAAGAGGGCAGGGGTGGTCAGTTAGATATATTACTTACTGTAATTTGTGACTGTCGAGGAAGAGTTGTGCCTGTTGGTGTGATAGTAATACTGCTGGTGACTTTATTGGTTTTATTTAGTGCCCCATTAGTTATGCCTTGAGTTCGGTTATCCTGCAGTAGTGTTGACGGACTGGCAGGTCTCACATGGCTGGCCACAGCTTGCATGTAAGGACTTCCTAAGTGAATGTGGATTTTATTATCCTCAGTAGTGATCACACTTGAGCTGTTACTGTTTGAACGTTGAAACTGCCATGACTGTCGGTCTGGGGAGACTCTGAAAATTGCGTGCTTGGCACTGATTTCTATTGGCTCTGGGGAACGTCCCTGCTCAGGGGAGCTAGTTGAACCAGTCACAGCCAAAACCTGAATAGGTGACATTGTCCTTTCTGGAGTCACAGAATCACAAGACTCTGGGGTCTGTGCCCTGGCAAAGGATGCCGTGGTAATTGGGGACATCCCTTGCTCTAAATTCATGAGGCCTTCAGTAGAAGTTTTGGACTTGAGTGGTGTTATGGAAGCATTTTGGAGAATAGTTATTCTCTGCTTTGGGGTGCCACAGTTTGGGATCACTGCAGTACTTGTGTAACAGTGTGGGCTCTCTGTGGTCGGACTTGTGATTTCAAGAGTAGCTGTGTTTTGGGCGTGGTCTGGAGTAACCTTTATATGAAGGGGCTGCCCAGGTGTATGGCTTAGGACTAGATCTCCAGGTTGCACAAAGTTGCCATTGGATTTAGTTTGTATTTTTCCATTCTGAGGATGGCCCTCCTTAGATTTCATCCAAGGAATCCATAGTTTCCTGTTGACAGGAAGAGGAGTTGATGGGTTGCATCTGAAGGATAGTACAGGTTCCTCCTCATTAGGATCCTCTTCCTGGTCCTCGCTTTCTGCATATAACTGACCATTGATGACTGCTCGTTCCAGAGGAATGAGACTCCTGTAATCTGGTGGTTCATTGTCTACTGCTTCTGTCTGAACTTCTTTAGAAAATACTTGAAGGTCAGAGATTCTTCTTCCATTGAGACTGGGCCGGAGGTTCTTGTTAAAATGCCGGTACCGTTCTAATTCTTTAGTAAGGTTTTCAATCTCTCGGCCTAAATCTCTGTTCCTGTTTTCTTGTTGATTTAGCTTCTTTTGCAGAAGTGAATGGTCTCCTTGGAGGTGGCGTATGAGGTCCTCTGTTGCCATGTACTCATGAATTTTCTCTTTTAATGCATCTACTTCCCTTGAGAGATGCCCTGACTTAGCTTCCTCTTCTTGAAGCCTTTTGAAAAGCCATTGTTCATGGCTGGACTCTGTCTTTTCTGCTAACTTGTACTTGGTAAGTTCCATTTTAACATGTTCCAGCTCTTCAGATAAAAATTGGGCTTTGTCTCGTTCATCAGCATACCTTCGTTCTAGAGTCTCATATTCATCTTCTGTTTTCATGAGGTCATCCTCAATAGCTTTCATATCCTTTAGTTTCAACTTCAGTCTTTCCACTTCCTGAGAGAGCTCTTTAATCTTATTGTTCTCTAGGTATAATGCTGTTGTGGATTTACCAGAGTCTTGATTTAATTTATTTTTAAGAAAGTCTTTTTCAATTGGTTCCAATGATTGAAGCCTATTTTTTAACATATTAACTTTAGACAGGAGATCATTTCCTTTCTCCTCTTCTGCTTTCAATTTATTTTTAAGATCATCTCTCTCCTTGGTTACACTGTACATCTCCTCTTCCACATCAGTTTTGGATTTTAGTGCCCTTTTAGTTTCTTCAATTAACTTCTCAGTAACCGTTGTTACTTTATTTTGCTCCACCTGAAGCTGAGAAGAAGCAGCTTGTAATTTATCTTCAGTTTGCTTTAACTTTTCACTCATTGTTTTCCGTTCATCTACAAGCATCACAGTTAATGTTTTCAGTTTAGTTAAATCCTCCTTGAGGGTGAATTCTGTCTTTTCTAGCCTAGTTTCAATGGCTTCTAATTCTTTGATCCTGACTTTTAAACTCTCCAGTTCTTGAGACAGCTGTTTTGTAGTCATCTTTTCTTTTTCTAAATTACACTGCAAAGAGTAACATTCTTGTTTGCTTTTGTTGAAAGCATCTTCTAATTTTTCCAGAGCCATAATCCTTTTATTAAGTTTTTCAACCTCTAGTTTAAAGTCTTTACTCTGTGTGGTTTCCTTGTCAAGCCTCTTATTGAGATCTCTACACTGTTCTTCTATTTTTATGAGCTCTTCATCTTTCCCTTCCATGTCTAGCACACGCTTTCTGAGCTCCTCCACCTCAGCCAGGATGCCAGTGTTTCCATATTCTCCTTTGTTGATTTTTTCTTTTATATCTTGAAGCTCCTCTTCTGCTTTCCGTAGTGATCTGTTTGTTTCTTCCAACTCATCAATTTGCCGGCTGAGTGCTGCCAGTTTTTGTCGGAGCTGGCGATTTTGACTGTCCTCATTAGTGAGCTTTGCCATTATCTCGTCTTGGTTCTGATGAAACTTGGTGGTCTGTGTTTGCAGTTCTTTCTCTAGTCTTGTTGCCTTCTGCTTTTCTTCCTGAATTCTGGCTTCAGCAAGAGTTAATTTAGCATGTGTTTCTTTGGCACTTGTGGTCAGCTCTTCGATTTTCTGTCTCTGAAGGGCTAGCTGTGCTGTCAGCCTTTGTTGTTCTTCTACCACCATCAAAGCAAAAGACTTCAGCTTGGTCAACTCCTCTTTCAGGGCTATGACCCTCTTTTTTTCTTGCTCCTTCTCCTGGGACTCAGTTTGTTGATCAATCAGCTTCTTTAACCTGAAAAATACGAGTGCATTATGGTTTGAGATTCGTGCTTTAGTAACTCATGCACTATTAAAAGATTATTAATTAGTTCAGAACATACAAAGAAGTTCCTAAATTTGATGAGGGAGGAGGATCTGGATAGATATCTTGTTTTTTTGACTACTGCTGATTAGTAACAGTACAGTTCACAAGGAGTTTTTCAACAAGAGGAAAAGTAAGATGATTTGTTTTAAATTGCTTGTGTAACATAATCAGTGGGCAGACTGGCCTGCAGGTTGTGAATATAGGTATAAGAGATTCAGCTAGACGTGGTTTAAAGACTTGAAGACTGAACCTATTCAGCTAACTAACCTGGGCAGTTACTTGATATTTCTGAGCCTTAGTTTTCTCATGTTAAAAATGGGAGTAATAGTGATATTTACTTCTGGGTCTTGTAAAGTTAAAATGAGACAATTCATCTAAAATAATCACAGTTCTGATATGCGGGAAAACATTTGATGCATTACTTTTGTTATTTTTAAAATTGTTGCTGTATTTATTAAACTGCTTGCTTAAGCCATTCATATATTTGGTATATTATTATTTGGTGCTTAATTCCCTGAGTTTTAGATGAGATAAAATTTTATTCACATTGGGCGTTACATACTTCACTGATACTCCTTCTTCTCATCCTGGTGAAAACTTGGTTTATGCTAGCATGATATTATCCTGAAAACCACTTCAAGTATGTCTTTATCCAGCTAGTGAATGACGGCTAAATGAATACAATTGAGAGGCATCTGAACTGGGCTTGGAATTTTCATAACATGAGAAGAGCAAAGAGTTTGCCAGGAAGAACCTTATTGATAAGAATCCAGTGCTACAAATAGTGGAGGAGAAGCTGTTATCAGGAACATAGTGATTCCCTCATAATGGATTATAACCTGCTATTTTTCCCTTTATATTTTACATTTGCCTGAGTAACAGGAGGGCATTTTAAATGCAGAATAAACTCTTCCATACACTTTTTAACCTTGCTAGTAAGACTAGTTTTATTTTTATTTTTTAATTTTTTTAAGACGAGTTTTAAACTTGTGGCATTTTTAATTACACTGGGAATGGGCTGATTATAGAGGATGTAATCACAGCTTTGAAAAAGCTAAAACAGAATGGAATCCCTGAAGTATTTAATGAAAGGACTTGATGTGAAAAAAGACAGTACTGGGTTTCTGATCAAGCCTAAAGAGTTCACAGTATGTTAATATCTTTTCTATAAGAAATGAGTTAATTGTATGCAGTTTGTGCATGTTATCCTTCTCACAGACTTTCATTTTGAAGGCTGTGAATTTAAAAGGACATTTTAAAAGGAAACCAATTTGGGGCTGTTTTCTTAGAAATAAAAAAGTCCTTTTTTAGCGATCCTAATGGGCTGTGTTCTATAATTGTACTCACTACACAGGAAGAACATGTTTCAAATAATTGTATAATGTAAGAATTCTCAAGCTTTCTGAGGAGGATCCATTTTTAGTTTTTCCTGTTTGGTGAACCCGACAAGAAGCTAGCCTAAAGGCTGGTGGCCTGGAAATTCATAAGCGACTAAGCAGAATGCGGGGGTACAGTTAATGATGATTTCAGCTAGATTCTGGTAGAAAGGCTCTCCTGTAGCTTCTGGCTGATTCCCACTCCCTAATTGAGACCTGGAAACCTAAGAAGAGAAAAGTGGCACCTCCTTCCTAAATGGCTTGGTGACTTATGCAACTCAGTGGTAGAGTCTAGGGGTTTATAAATGCTTTGGTGTTAAAACAGTTACAGAAATTGGCACAGTACCTCTTGCTCCTTTAGGACTGAAAGTGGAATTAATGGCCCTGACAATTTATTGAACATAACTAGTGAATATTTTCTCTTTCATATAACACTGTTATGGTTTGTGTATAGGTGTCACCCCAAAGCCTCATGCAATCATTTGGTTGCTTCTGGAATTTGTAATTGATTATTATGGTTATGGGTGTTGCACCTCCCCTGGGGTAGGTGATTTGCATTTCAATGTAAAGGAAGAGAAGTTATGCTCATAGCTGCTACCATGAAAGGTTGCCCTCTACCATGTGCCACTCTGCCTTGGAGCCAGCTGAATATGGACTGAAACTTCCAGTAACTGTGAGCTAAATAAATCTTTCTTTCCCTCATTTTGAGTGTCCAGTATTTCCCTCAGCAATGAGAGAAGAGTAACTAAGACAAACACTTTCACAAAAACTTATAGATTTCTTTTCACATTATGTGCTGTGTGATTTTTATTAGAAGGGAATGGATTTTGGCATTTCAGTGAAAGCATTAAAATAGAATAATAATGACCTATGTTTCCCCCAAAATAAGATCTACCAAGGAAACAAGTTCTATCATGGTTTTAGAAGAGACACTCCCTGAAAAATCATGCTAGAACTTGTTTTCCATGTAGGTCTTATTTTGGGGGAACCAGGTAATCTTGATAGTGCAGTAACTAATAAAAGATTTTGAAAAAATTTCATTTGTTTCCACTGCTAACGTTCTTGGCAGTAAGCATGATATATCATTTTCAGCAAGTGTGATGCATTTCTCTTTTTTTGTGGTTTTTATGAACTGATGATGCAGGAAGAAAAAAACTGATCTGAGGTGGATGACCTCCAATAGGGAACCGCCAAATGATATAGGGAAAACCGATCCCCAACCTGAAAAGTACCTGGGATGACGAGTTCATGTTCTCTAAACCAAAGAATTAATTTTAGGAACAAATGGAGGTAATGAGCAGAACATATTTATTGAGGGAAAGAAAGCTCCTGTCTGAGAGAGAAACAGGAGGGTCCAGAGTGGGTGTCCCTGGGAAGCTGTCTCTTCCAGGGACTTTTATAGAGGAGAAGATGTGGGAACTCACTTAGGTGGGTATGAGGTGGGACAAAGAGTGTCAACCAATGAGATTACAAGCACCATTGCTCAGGTAAAATAGATTAAAAAAATCAGGATCCAATGGGATGTAGCAAGCTGGCAAGAATACCACCTCTTGAGCTTGGGCCCTTGAATCTTTCCAGGCTCTTTCAAGGTGATTGATACTTATTTAGCATGTCAGTCCCTGATGCCCACCCTTAAGGAAGTATGTTGTTTACTCTTGTCTTGAGATCTGGCCTAAGGCAGAGGAGTGTCTGTCTCTAGTTGTAAAGTCACCTTGTCCTCCATGTCGTCCTTGAGGGCCTGACCCTGTCTGACTGCCTATAATTATTTCTGTCTAATTCAGCTGTCTACAACACTGGCTAGTATCCTCATCTGCTCCCCAATCTCCATTTCACAAAGTAGACACATAACATTGAGTATTCCTCCTAGTCCTCAATAACTTGTTTTTTTCCCTGTACCATTCAGATAAGCCACAGCGTGGGACAGTTAACAACCTAATTTGCTACAGCCTATGTGGAAGGGAAACAGAAGTTTGTACATAGTATATCTATACCCCTAGCATGAACTCAGTTGTTTCAGAACAGCAACCAGTGAGAAACACTTACCTTTCCATGTGTATGTGTGTTTATGTGCACCTGTACATATACACATATTCTAAAGGAGTCTGCCTTTAGAAGTAGACTCCATTGTCCTCCCTTATTTTGCTTTAAGTAAGTGTACCAAAAAATGTCCACATTGACATATACCTGGTAATCACTTCTTCCTTATGAATGACCTGTTCTTTACCAGTACTCCTTACAGTTTGATTTGCATTTGAGTCCTTTGGTTCAATTTTAGACAACAAATGGTGGAGGCTGTTAACAGTTTATAACGAACTCCCAGATTATGTTGGTCTGCTGGCCCATTGAGCGACTATGGGTAGCCAGGCTTTACACTGTCGGGTCTTTCCTGGAAATGTCTCCACATTAAGAAAAGGCAGCATAGTTGGTTCTGAAGCTCTACTCCCTTGGGACTTTGAGGAGTAAGATTTTTCTAGTTGTTTAGAGAAAAACTTTCTATCTGATGTGTCAGAGAAATTTTTACTTAGGAAGGTGCACTTGATAAGAGTCTTAGGCTCGGGAAAGTGAGGAACAAAGCTAGTAAGTTCACATTGCTTCTTCAACTAAAAAAAGCCAAGGTTTCCTTATCAAAAAATACTAGTGGAACAGAGAATCTCATTTATCATTGTTTTGGGTTCTTTTTAGTTTGTAATTTTTAGAACAGTGCTTTTCACATACTTCTTTTTTTTCTACTAAAGGAATGAAGTTTTTTTTTTTTTTTTTTTTGTCTTCTTGAGACAGGCTCTCCCTATGCAGTTTAGACTGACCTTGAGCTCACTTTTGTAGCCCAGAGGTCTCCTGATACTCCTGCCTCAGCCTCCCAAATGCTGGGATTACAGGTGTGCACCACCACGCCCGGCCAAGGAATGAAGAATTTTTTGAACAGGAAATTCATTTATTTTAAGCTAGCACCTAAGTTTTTTAATTCAAAGTTAAATATTTGCAAAGGACACATACACATATATACACACTTTTTTTTGGGGGGGGGGGCTACTGGGCATTTAACCAGTCGACTAGTACTTTAATGTCTCTTATTGTCTAAAAGTCTTCATTAACAAATCAGACAAGACAGATCAGTCATTCTTCCTAGAAAAGTCCAACTTCATTTTTTAACTTAAGTAAATGTATAAATACATATGTAGTCTCACTTCTAAGAGATTGGGGCACTAGAACTTACTAGCCCCAAGTTGTCTCCACGTTAAGAAAAGGCAGTATAGTTGGTTCTGAAGCTCTGCTCCCCTGGAACTTTGAGGAGTAAGATTCTCTAGCCATAAGAATTCATATTACAGTTCTCTTTACTTTTGATTTGGCCTTATTTATGTACACTATAACACTGTTGTCTTGGTAACTTTTCTTTTGTTGCTGAGACAAAACACCCAATGCCCAAAAGTAAGGAAGGAAAGGTTTAGCTCACAGTTTGTGGAGGTTTCAGGCCATTTTCAGCTGTCTCCAGGACAGGGTGGCATGGCACAGGGCAACACTTCAAGACCACGTAGGACAGAAAAAGCAACAAGAGCAAAAGGGAGAGGGCAAGCCTCTTCTGCCTTATATTGCAAGCAGGTTACCCCACCCAACTTAGTGGGGGTGTAGCACTCACCATCTCCCTGCCCTTCTCCTGCATAGGCTCAAAGGGAGGAGCCTGGCCCCATGCTGACTGAGCCTTCTAAACTTCTCAAGTCGATACAATGTTATCAGCCATAACTACTAAAATACAAATAGTACCTACCACTAAGTCCTTTGAAGGGAGCCAAATTAGGGGCGGGGTTTAATGAATGAAACCAATGTACAGATAAACTCTCCTGTGGAAAACACTACAGCATGATCCTGAGCAGTTTTATTTAGTTTTTTATAAAGGGCATTCTCTAGTGTTTACCACAAGAGTGTCTTAGCATTTAAGAAAAGGTATAAATGAGTTCCTGGTCATTGTTATTTAAGCACTATCTCAATTTCATAGTTATGGAGAAAGAAATCAAGACTGTTGGAACAGCTTTTTTCTTGAACGTTCTTCCTTAAAACTGTATGTATCTACTTGTTTAAGGAAAACAGGGATGGGTTGTAAATGTTTACACGCTAGTTCTTTACTCTTAGTTATTTCAACTCTGAAAACAAAGAAGTGTGGTCCCCCTCCCCCAGAGTCCAGAGTTCTACTGGGTAAACACAAATATGTTTTTCCCCCTCCAAGAAATATGACATCAGTAACAAGTAACATTGGAAAGGAAATAACTCATCTATAATGTGACTATGCTGATCCATTAATTATGTTTATACTTTTACAGATTTCTTTCTAGTTTTTAGGAAGAACCAATTCCATTAATGACAGTGTATTGTTTGTGTTAGCAACAGAAATCAGTACTGAACAGTTTATTTTCTTCCCGCCTCCACAGGATCAGTTTTATTTACAATATCCACATGGCTAAGGAAAGGTTGAAAATTTTCAATTTATCTGTCTATTGCCTGCCAGACAGATCCACAGCATTATAACTGATGTCACATGCAGATGTGCTTTTCTGTAAACCGTAATTTAATATGTTGATTTGTGGCGATTATGAAGAATTGTAAGGCAGCAAAAAAAAAAAAAAATTAAGTAGGAAAAAAAGAAAGAAAAAAGATTGCTGATAACATTGGGAATACAGGTATCAACCTGAAGTATGGAGATTGTTCCTTTATTGTTAGGAATGTGTTACAATGGAATTTGGAAAACATAGCTGATTCATTATGTAACAGTTACTGAGTACATATTACTATCTGTGGTGTGAGAAATGTAAGTCTTTAATGCTTAAAGAGCAACTACTGGGGCTGGGGAGATAGTTTAGTAGAATAAGAAGGGCCTGAGTTCAATCCCTGGTTCCACAAGGAAAAAAAAAAGAGCAACTACTATGCATTTTTTACTTTTAGCTGTGAGAATAACAGCTTATCTTCTTGTCTGTCATTGTAGAGAGACAAATGCTCCACTGTATTCATATATGTATGGATCTTGAATTTAAAATTTTTCATGTTATAAATATGGCAATATTTTGATGATTTAATTTACAAAAGAACAGAGGCTATATACTGAGGTGAACAGGCAGGGAAGGTACTGCTCTCAGGAAAGAACATAGTTTCAGCACAATTCAATAAATAACCGAGAGTTCTTAGCCATTTAGGTCTCATGACCCCTTTGCACTCTTAAAAATTCTGAGGACCTAAATAAAAACTTTAGAGTGTGTGAGTAAAATATGTCAGTACTATATTAAAATTCAAGGTAAGATTTTCAAAAATTCTTGCATTCATTACAAATTGTAAGCTCATATTTTAACATAAAGAACATATTTATAAAAATAATTTTGAAACAAAATTTAATGAGAAGAATTGCATTGTTTTACGTTTCTATAAATGCTAATGTCTAACTGAATTGTGAACAGCTGGATCCTGAGGTCAGTTCCAAGCATTCCATTAGCTGTCATAACAAAGATGCCATCAAATGTCAGGTAGTCTGTGGAAAACAAAACTTGTGCACTTCTGAGAGAATGAGTGTGTTATTAGGAAGATAGCTTTGACCTGCCAGATCTTTTGTAGGGGACCACACTTTGAGAACCACTGCTCTAAGGAATAGACAGCAGAAACAAAGTAGCTAATATTTCTTTCTTTGGAAAAGCCTCTGGCTTGGCAGGTTGTCCTTAAGTGCTTCCCAGGCTGTCACTGGTCATCCCTTTGCTTCATCCTGATTTAAGTCCCCAGATTCACAGACTTGGCCAATGCATGATATTTCTATCATTAATAAATTCATTTGTTTGCTGCCTGCCACACATAGATGGAAGGTTCTCGGTTTGAAAGTGTCCTTTGAGGGCTGAGCTATATATGTAGCTCAGTGGTGTAAGTGCCTGCTTGGCAAGCACAAGGTCCTGAGTTCAATTCCCAGTACAAAACACACACACACACACACGCATACAAACCAAATTAATAAAAATATCCCTTGTGCCAGTTAGAACTACCTCTATAATTTTAATGTGAAGAGACAGTTAAATATGTGTTTGAATTTGCAATTTAAAATAAGGGCATGGAAACCACTGTGTTGCCTGGGTTTTAAAATGGGTTGGTTCATCAATAGTGCAGTTTAGCTGAGGTTTATTTTATTTCAAGTCTTTATATGATAAATAAAGTGAATTACTACTATGTGAAAGGCACTGTGCCTATTGTCATTTTACCTTTTTTTTCTTTCAATACCTGCCTGTATACTTGCACATACCAATTTGATCATAACTAGTCTCATTAATTATCAAATGGTATGATGATAGTAAAAATAAATGTTTGATCTTAAAATGTTTAAAATAGCATGGTTCTCATCTTAGTCCTAAGTAGTATATATAGTATCACTTTTTTGGGGGGAGGGGGTGGAGTTTGAACTCATGATCTTGCACTTGCCAGGCAGGCACTTGTGCCACAGAGCTATCTCCCCAGTCCCTATAGTATCACTTTGATGGGCTTCAATTTCTGTCCTTGTTTTCATTATTTCAGAGTTAGTTTAGTATATTACCTTTTCTTCTGATTTAATATGTTCACTAGTAAGAAAACTACATATGTTATACTGCTTCATTCACTTTTACATCTGCTCTTGTGGTGTACGCTCCAACAGTCTGGTTGTGATTATATCCCACTGTCTTGTGGTAATCCTCATTTAACATGTATTTGTAATTGTTGCATTGGTGCTTATAGTTAAATAGCTGGAGTTGTGGTAGTTTTATAATTGAATGGAATTTATTAGAAAACTTCCTTATTTGAGATATGTTCTTAATGTTTCTTTGCTGTGTTCCTTGCTTTTTCATTGGGGCTTTTCACTGTTTAGTCTTAAGTTTTAGATTTATAAAAATAGATATGACCAGTCTTTTTTATTTTATGTATGCTGCTTCCTTTTATTTATCTCACAAAGGTTTTATTCTCTTCTTAATTACAGCTATAGTATACCACAGCCATAACGTAATGTTTGATTCATTTGACTTGGTCAGCAAGATCTTCAACAGTAACACTTTTTTTTTTTCCAGTATCTGCTAGCCAAGTATGAGTGTACATCTGTGTCTGCTTTCTGTCTTTGTTACTGAAGATCCTGTCATTATCATTGAGATCATTTAGAGACACCATAAATGGGTCCAGATTCAGCAAGCTAAGTCACTCGTTTCCTTCATTGTGAAAAAAGAACTTGGGAATGAAGTCATGGAAAAGGTTTTTAGCTTGGTGTCAAAAATATATGGTAAAATTTTGTCAAGACTTCATCATTTGAACAGTCTTGAGGTGAGGGAAAGTAAATGATAAGTGTTCAAATAAATAAGTGAAATGATCTTTTATAAAGGGTGTGGAGTTTTTAGCAATAAACAGAATTCTGATAATAGCTTATGAAATTCTCAAAATGAGTGGAGGAGGTAGGGCAAATCTTGGCTCTCTTGGCTGCTGGGATGATAGCTGCTCAGTATGGTACCTACCTGGCAAGCTCAAGCTTTTGAGTTTGATTCTTGACACACACACACAAAAAAAATCTTGCTCTTTTGAAGAGGAAAGTAACTGGCAGTAACAAGAAAGTAACTGGCTGTAACAGAGGGCTTCCTTCCAAGGAAAAACTGCTGATAGGTGAAGTTACAAATGAAAAAGGCCAGTCAGAGAGCCTATAGGCACAAAACTGGCAGCTACAAGAATACCTTTGTGCCTGTAGGCTGGGTGTGATAGTGCAAGCCTGTAATCCCAGCACTCAAGAGGCTGAGACAGAAAGATTGCTGTAAGTTCAAGGCCAGCTGGGGCAACGTAGTGAGGTCAAGGTCAGCCCAGACTATGCAGTGAGACCTTGTCTCAAACAAACAAACAAAGGATATACCTGTGAAATTAGGACTAGGACAGATGATCCAAAGCCAGGTGAATACTTGGAAAAGTGTATAGGCTGGGCTTAGAAGGAGCTAACAGGAGGGACAGTAATCTAATGGGAGTGAGTGAGAGGATAATTACTTAGAGCTTCAATTATGAGATTTCTATTTTGGTGCAGTATTGGTACAGCTTTCCACTAAACTCTTTAGACGATGAATGTTCATGGAATACCACTATGTGGGCTGGACATGTAGCACTTGGATGACTGCTTTCCTAACATGCAGTCGATTTGATCGATTTGATCTCCAGCATTACAAAAATAATAGATAAAAAAATAAAAATTTGGAAATACCACAGATGTGTGTTGCACATCCTCCATTGAAGTTTTTCATGTTTTATGAAATTTCAAGTGTTTCAAGTTTTTTTGTATTTGAATAGATATTCAAAAATGTCTATTCAGATTTTTCTTTTTGCCACTGTGATGACGTTTTGCTATGTTTTGAGTGTAACATACCTATTCAGAGAAACTTTTTAAAAGTAATTACAGAGCTGAGCATGGTGGCATATACCTCTAATCCTAGTACTGAGAACAGCTGAATCAGGATGATCATAAAGTTGACTCCCATCTGGACAACTTAAATAGCTTGTCTAAAACTTATAAGGAGTGGGGGGCACATCTGGGCCTTATTCTCTGTACCAAAAATTAATTAATACCAGTTTCTTATTGGGCTGGGCATACAGCTCTTGGTACACAGCATTGCTTATAATCTTTGCAGTGCTGGGTTTAATCTCTAGCCCCAAAGAAATAACAATTGCTATGAATATAGACTACTAAATGGAGAATACTTTTCTTTGAGAATTCTTTTTCTGCCTCACATCCCTCTAGGGTTCTTAATTACTTGGAAAAGATTCCTCAAGTAACACTTTTTTCTTAACAAGACTTTACATTCTGATTTTTACTATACCAAGAAATGTGTAAGCCTATCTTTTAACACATTGAGACTGCATCCTTGTTAGATTTAAGTTTCAGGGATTTGTCTCCATGATCCTGTTGTAGCCATAAAATTTTTCCAGGGTTGTCCTGTTCCTTTAGGACAGTGATGGAAAACTTTTTAAGACTGAGTACCCAAAATACACTTACTTATTCCAAAGTGCCAATTTGCCCCTATGTGTGCTGTTAGCTTGTGGCTTCTGGGGTGATGCTGGGGTGACTTGGCTCACGAGCCAATAGGGAAAAGCATTCAAAAAGCCATTCAGCATATGATGGCTTGGATTATTACAAGTATATGTGCATTTTTATGTTCTGATAGTACCTCCAGAACATAGCGTGTATAGCCACCATTAAGTGTGAGAGGGTGATAGAGCTATAGTGCTGCTGCACTTTTATTGTTCATTCTTTCCATTCCTTTCTTCTCCTTTTGCCATTTATTTTGTACTTTGATTTATATTCTTTTCCATCTTGCACATTTGCTCTCTTTCACATGGGTCCGAAAGATGACAGTTAAGTAGTACAGCTGGCTGAATGCCAAAGGGCAGGTGGGGTCACTGACTGAGAGCCTGTACCCTTGCCAGCACAAAATCACCAATGGGAAAGTGGCAGTGGAATGCCACAGAAGGCAGGGATAGTGTAGCCTAGGTTCAAATTCTGAAGTCTGATTTTGGAAATTGAAGACTGTTCCCCACTTTATGTAATGTGGCTTGAGTAAGCAATGTACTCTTTTTAAAATTTTTTTATTATTTTTGTTTAATGTACCCTTTTTTAAGTCATTTTCTTCACCTATAGAATGAGGACATAAGAATTGAACTGAAGGAGTAAAAATACACACAAAAACCCTTAAGGTACTGTCATTATCATTGTAAGTAATATGGGGAGTAATAAAAGAGTAGGTTTCATTCGTTTATTCTTTTGGAGTGGGACAGTGGGGATTGAACATAGGGTCTTTACAGTAAGCTTTATTCACCAGCCCTTTTTGAAGTTTTTGAGACAGGTCACTTAAGTTACAGAATTGTTCAAGCTGGCCTCAAACTTTGGATTATTAGGCTCTGAGAGTACTGGGTAGTCAGATACTCTGGTGCCTGATTTCTCTCTCTCCTCTTTCCCCACTCATAACCCCTCTTTTTGCCCCCTCTGTCCTGTGGGGATTGAACCACCACAGGCATGCTCATCAGGTACCCTCCCACTTAGTATAGCCCCAGGAAGGTAAATGGATTTTAAATGTTCTCACAACCAAAAAATGGTTAGTATGTGAGATGAGTATGTTAACTAGCTTGATTTTTATCATTTTACTATGTATTACACATGTCAAAACATCACCCCTATGATCCCAGAACTCTAGATCTCAAATTTAACCCAGACAGTTCAAATTAATGACACAGTAAGACCCTGCCTTGACATAAAAAAATACAAAAAGGCCTGGGGATATAATTGCTGAGTGCTAAGATCCTGGGTTCAATCCCCTATACACACACACAAACACACATAACCGTTTTAGACTATATAGTGTTTCTTTCAATTCACAGAAAGGAAATAGAAATGGCATGTATGAGCAGTGTTAGAAGGAGGAGAAAGAGGAGAAAATGGTACAGCAGAGCCATAATAGGCTGCACTCAAAAGAGACCACCTTCAGGAGGAATAGTATGAATTCACACTGGGATGTAAGGTAGAATTACCCAGTCTGTCCATTGTGGCATTCCTGCAGGCTTTGCAGCTATTGATATCCTTAGCCATAGTGATTGTGATTTTAAGTTAGGATCATATCTTAGCTTTGGCATGACTGACATCTGGGTTGAATAAATCTTTGTTACAGGCTTTCTTATATATTAATTGTAGGATGCTTTGGAGCATCATGGCCTTTAACTACTAAATTTCAGAAGTAACTCTGTACCCCTGATTTCTTTCTGACAACCAAAACATGTCTACAGACATTTCACATAATCCTGGGGGCAGAAGAAATTTTGTCCGATTGAAAATCCTGGTTTTAGGACACAGTTTTGGCAAAATTAGATTTCCTTGTGTTTGTTACCCGTGGCATTCATATTAACTTCTTGGTGCTGAAATGTGATCTGCCACTATCCATATTTTCCATTTCTCTTTTATTCACAGATCTACTCTACAGCTCTTCTCTCTTCCTGGAAGAAAACGATGCTTTGAACGTGCAGTATCCAGTGAAATGCCAGCATATCAAAGTGGATGCTAATAGCTGACATTCCAAAAGCCTCTCTGATGTTCTGTTTATCTTTACCCTGGCTCTTTGTTCCTTGAATATATGGGATTTGGGGCCTGGGGGCAGGGGGTTGAGACAAGGTCTTACTATGTAGTCCAGGCTAGCCTTAGATTCATTTGGTATCCAGGCTGGCCTTTTAACTCCCAAGATCTTCTCCTGCCCTAGCCTCCAGTGTACCACAACACTCAGGCTTCCTTCTGTGAATGTGATTGTACACTTTTTCTACTCAGTCGATACCTATACACTTGTCTGGTTGAGGAGATTCAAAAGGCAGCATAGGTAACTGGTTTGGAACAAACCTGAAGAGAAAAACTTTTTCTATATACATACACTGAGAAACTGTTGATGTATCATTTGCTTATTGTTTCTAATTAAGTTTGCAGTTTACTTGCCATACTTATAATTTGTTAAGCAATCCAAATTTCAGTATTTGATTTTAGATTATTCTAAAATATGTGATATACATTTTAAAATGTATACATATAAAAAGATACAGTGTTAAGAGCCTTTCTCCTACTTCATCCTTCACCCTCTAACCGCTAATATTAGTTCATATACTTCTAGAGTTTTTCCTGTAAATAGATAGTTTCTTATTTTCCCCTTCTTTTACAAAAAAAAGTAGCTTGCTTAACAGACACTGTTCAGCATCTTGCTTTTTGGCAGTTAAAGATTTCTGGGAGATTTCTCCTTTAGGTCAGTGTTCTTAAGCCAGGGCAGAAAAGTGAATAGAAATCAACCCAATTATGAAATAAATCTTTATAACTCCATGCTGTTAAAAATGAAAATGTGTAAGATCTTTTTAGAAATGGAATAATGTGTAAAGGTATTAGTCATACTTTACAGTTATACCTTGCTGTTTTGAAATTTTTTGTTAAAATAAATTCAAGTGTTTTTTACGTACAGTAGCTCTGTCTTTACAGTGTCTGCATAACACCCATATTTACTTTCTTAGGTGAGTAACTGAGGCCTCCACAGGTTAAATGCCATGATACTCTTGTAACTGGGATATAGGCTATAGTTCTAGTCTGACATGGGGCTTTTATAGAGAAAGAAGGACATTGAAGTCTATCTTGTGTCACTTGATCTCAGTTCTTGTAACAACCTTATGAAGTAGGCAGTATTATCCTCACTTTATAAATGGGGAAATGACTAAAAACATTAATATTTAGAGAGATTAAATAATTTACTGGGCTGGGGATGTAGCTCAGTGGTACAGTGCCTGTCTGGCAAGTAAGAGGCACTGAGTTCAACTCATAGTACCAAAAAAAAAAAAAACCCAAAACAAAACAAAATGTTAATTCACTGAATAGTACAGAGAACTAGACCAGAATAAGACTATACTGACTGCAAACCCGATGAGTTTTTTTCACTTAACCTAGGCCATATGTTAGAAAACCCAGTGTTGACCTCAGAAGAGTTTTTTATTCCATCCTTACTCTGCCTGTTCTCCCTTTGGTTTACTGTGCTCTGGCGTCCAGCTTCTTTGCATTTCTGTCAAACACAATAGAGCTTGTGTACTTTTGTGCTGGCTGTGTTCTCCAGGAGCCACTGGGCTCTTCCCTCACCTCATTTAATTCCATCTAGTATACCATGTCTTGTACTTACAGCTGTGTTTCCTTCCAGAATATAAACTAAATTTATAGTTTATAAATTAAAACTATATAATTTTTTATAATTTTAATTTTAGTTTTATAATTATTAAATTTAGTTTTATAATTATTAGGTATAAATATTAGGTATGAGTATGTATATTATTCAGTAATTTGTCAATCATTGATGTTATATTCAAGGCTATATTTCAGCCTGA
>PVKN010005658.1:9256-30326 GCA_004027915.1 Capromys pilorides | reverse complement strand
ATTTTTTTTTTTTTTTCCAGTTTCATTTTTATACAGCAAAATCTCATTGATTCTTTTAAGGTACAAAAGTAATCTGTAAAAAACCCATAGCTAATATCTAGCTCTGTGGTTGTTTTTTTTTTTTTTTTTTTTAAATGGCTTTTCCCGTGAGACAAAAAAAAACAAAGATGCCTGCCCTTTTTTTTTTTTTTTTTTTTCTTTTCCTGAGACACTTTCACTATGTAGTGCAGACTGACCTGGAACTCACAGTGTGACAGCTCAGGATGGCCTCAGACTCACAGTGATCCTCCTGCCTCAACCTCATGAGTGCTGGAATTACCGGCATGCACCACCACCAGCAGAGTACGTTTCTTAAATTAACATGAATAATCAACTGTACACTTCTAGTATTGTGAATAGAGAATAATAACAGACAAACTGTACAGCTTTTTTTTTTTTTAAGGCAAGGTTTCATTATGTAGTTCAGGCTGGCCCTAAATTTGTGCCAATCCTCCTGCCATAGCCTCCCGTAAGACATTGTTTAAAAACTTAGAAAACAGTAGTTGGGCTAAAATTGTAGAAATTTGTTTTGCTTAACATAGTAATAGTTCACATCCAAATAATCAATACAAAGCAGTTTTATTCTTCCTGTTATCGTGTTCTTCCAGTGATGAACTCATCAGTGCCAATTACTACGCTCCCACAAACTGTACTGTGTGCCCTTGTGTGTTTAGCCATTCCTAAGAAGGCCCTTCCTAGGGCCTTGGAAGCTATTCCCTGCCAGGCAAAAAGGCTTAGAATTCCACACAGATCTGTCTGGCCCCTGTCCCTTGGAGGTCAGTGGGCCCTGAAGCAGGGGCTTTGAGAGTGTGAGCATGTGGCTGGAGCCTGGGGCCTTAGAGTCCTGATTTCAATCTCAGCTGCTGGAGCTTCTGGTTCCCAGGGCTTTGCCTCTGTGCCTTAGTCTCCTTTTGGGCAGCTTCAGAGTGAGGAGGCAGCAGCCCTGCCCGGAGTGGCCACCAAGCTGCCCTACACAGGGCAGCCCAAGCAGGCAGCACTGCCAGTAACAGTCCCTCTCCCCTCCCCTTACCTCTGCCCCCACAGACAGAGTGGGAAGCCCTGGAGCTGACGGACCACCAGTGGGCCCTGGACGACGTGGAGGAGGAGCTCATGACGAGGGACCTGCACTTTGAGGGCATGTTCAAGAAGGAGCTGCAGACATCCATCTTCTGAAGCTGCAGCTGGGAGCAGCTGTGTCGGGCACCTGAAGTAGCGCTTACCCTTGTACTTTGACTGGAGCTGGGGCCTCTGAGGGTAAAAGGAGGACGCAGGGGCTGGCGGGCGTGCAGCAGGGCTCGCTCTTGCCTGAGCTGGGCTCCCCTTTACGTTGGAAACTAGAGGACAGAGGAGTGTGCTGGGGCTGGCTATCCAAAGCGTTCTCACGTTCCTTCTGGTGACTCCAGTATGAAAGTCAGAGAAAGGGGAGACTCAGGCTACCGAAACCACATGGAAACTTAGCAAAAGTTCAGTCTTTGGAAGAAACGTTGTCACTTATAGCTGGTTATGTGCAGTCCGCCTGACTTCTAACCACAGTAAACTCCTGTTTTCTTAGGATCCAAACTTTTCTGTATTTACCTTTAATTTTTTGTTCGAATGTTTAATTCTCTTCATGAAAGTAATGTTTCATTTCTAAAAATTAAGAAATTAGGAGTAAGCAACATGAATCTCCTTGCATTGTTCATTTTGAGCCTTCAGACTGACACAGCATTGTGTCAAAACCTCACTCACATGAGCCTCTCTCGGTGTGAATGTCCAGGGCCACCCTTCACATCTCAGCACTATCCAGTGAACATCAGCAACCGAGGCACTGCCACACACCCAGGTGCCTTCGGGATCCTCAAAGACAGGTCAAGTAATGTGAGTGCTTAACCAGGCGTGGTGGCGCACACCTGGGAGAGCAGCACTCGAGAGGCTGAGGCAGGAGGATCACCACAAGTTCCAGGCCAGTCTGGGCTCCATAGTGAGTTCAGGGCCAGCCTGAACTACATAGCAAGACTCTGTCTCAAAACAAACAAAGAGTTCTTGATCTGAACTTTACATCAAATGAATTGGTGAATCCATGGTGCTGTACTGTAAAATGGCTATGCAGGTAGATGGAGACCATTTCCCAGTCACTGAGGATTTACCTGTCACTGGCAGGAGGGAGTGAGGGCGTTGCTGGCAGACATATCAGTGCAGGTCCCCAGCAATGCCTTTATCTAGACTCGTGCCAGGGAAGTGGCCAGGTCTCCTTTTTTATACCAAGAGGTGGATGTAATTTGCATGTTGAGCACTGTAATAAGGAACAAATGGCTCTTGACTGAATTAAACCGTCCTGTTTCTCTCTTTTGCCTGTGAGATGTTGCCTCTTTGCGTCACTGGCAGCCTCTGCCAACATCCTGGCCAGTGCTGGAGGGGCTCAATGGAGAAGGGGCAGCCCAGCCCTCAGAACTCTGCTGTGTGCAGGAGGTCCTGGCCCAGTCACCAGCACCACGGACAACGCCAGGGAGAGGCCTGTGTGGGAAGTGGCAGAGCCTCTGGGAAGCTGAGGGCAAGAGGCAAAGGAGCCTCCGTCACCTTCCTAAAGGAGACAGGCCCTGCGGTGATCTAGGGATCTTGGGAGAGGCCGGGGGGATGAGGTGCTGCTGGGCAGGAAGGGGCACCCACGTGGACAGAGTTGAGGGAGATACTCCTGCTGTCCCTGCGGGGGACTGGCCTCCGCCTGCTGCACACACCTGCTCGCCTTTCCCTGGCTCCCCACCTGCCAGCAGTTACAGGTGCAGCCCGTGGGACAGGGGCTGGCGGTCATCAGAAAGTGAGACCTGAGGTCTCTGTGATCCCACAGGCCCACAGCAGATGGCAAGCCCTCAGGGCGCAGGCTCATCCATGCTGAAGGTCAAGTGTAGCGACGACTGGCAGCCCTCAAGTTGACCTCATTTCAAGAACATGTTTCCATGAGTGGTATGTACAGACAGTAAAACAGCCTTGGTACCCTAGCAGGTGCATAAATGCTGCCACATTGAGGTATTCCAAGGGGTGTGCATGAGGCTGTGTGTCACCATCTGCCAGCGGTTACAGAAGCAATAGTAGAAAGCAGACAGTCAGGGAGAACAGCAGCTACCTGTCAGTAGGTACCAGAGTCGAGATGTGAAAAGACGTTTTTGCGAGAACTTACACAGATTCTCCTTAGGCATGTTACCCATAAAATACCACATGGGAAACAGCATGGTGGCATGCACCTATAATCCCAGTTCTTGGGGGCTGTAAATGGGCGGATCACTACAAGTCTGATCTAATAGTGAGATCCTGAACACCCTGTAGACCCTTCCCTAAATTACAAACAAAAAGAAACATGGGAAGCAGCCATCCACCTAATCAGTGGACAGGTACAGTTCAGTACTGTATGTCTATACGGTGAAGTACCATGCAACGAGCAGAAGTGACCCATGATGCATCTGAGTGACAAGCCAGACTCCTCCAGTGTTGGTACTAGGATTTGAACCCTGGGCCATGCGGTGCTAGGCAGGTACGTGGAGGCACTCTCTCATTCCCTATTCTGTAAAATGTCCAGAATTAGCTTGGTCTGGGCATGGTGGCACACGCCTGTAATCCCAGCACTCAGGAGCCTGAGGCAGGAGGATTGGTGCGAATTCGAGACCAGCCTGGGCTACAAAAATGAGCTCAAGGCCAGCCAGAACTGCAGAGTGAGACCCTGTCTCAAAAAAGACAAAAAAAAAAAAAAAAAAAAGAATTAGCTTGGTCGTTGATGGGGCTTATGGGAGGGAGCATAGGAAGTGAGTCTCTTACTGGAATAAGAAGTTTTTTGTTTGTTTTTTGTTTGGCAGGACTGGGGTTCGAACTCATGATCTTGCACTTGCCAGGCAGGCACTCGTGCCTTGGAGCTATCTCCCTGACCCCGAAGAAGTTTTCTATCATTGTGACAAAGTACTAGTGATAAGTCAACTTACAGAGAAAAAAATTGAGTCAGGCTCCTGTTTTCAGTCCCTAGTCAGTTCTTGCTCACCTCATGGCAGCTGGGCAGGATGGCAGGGCTGGTCCTAATAGCCCTGCAAGGGCCACCCCACTGACTTCAGCTTCCCCTAATGTCACCAATCCTTTTAACAGCTGTTGGGGAGCCCTCCACCTCCAAACACATACCAAGATGTTCTCAAACAATATGAGGTACCTAGCAGGCTAAAGATCTGCAAAATATAAAAATAAAACAGTATGAGAAAGAAAAAAAACGGTATAGTAGGGACCAGAGAGATAGCTCAGGGCACAAGTGCCTGCCTGGCAAGTGCAAGGTCCTGAGTTTGATCCCTGGTTCCACAAAAAAAAAAAAAAAAAAAAAAAACTGTATGGTGAGGGAGGCTGTGAGTGCATCTGGTGGTAGAGCACTTGGCTTGCAGGCACAAGGACTTGGATTCTATCCTCAGCCCTGAAACAAGCAGAGAAAATCATCAGAAAGTGACAGACAAGACTGGATATAATAAAGTTCAGCATAGCACAGTTTTTTCAGTAGTGGGGATTGAACTTTGGACTTTTGCACTGAGCTACATCCCCAGCCCTTTATTATTTTATTTTACCTATTTGTTAGAGAAAATGTTTCTTCATTCCTCTGGTATCCCATGCTGCACCAGCCCTGCCCCTGGGCACGCTGAGCTGGTGATTGGGTCAGGTGAACTTGTGGTGGTGCACACCTGTAATCCCAGCTCTGGGGAGGCTGAAAACAGGAGGATACCTATGAGTCCAAGCTGCACAGAGAGGCCCTGTACCAAATACATTGGAAGGAAGGAAGGAAGGAAGGAGAAAAGAAGAGAAGGAAGGGAAGGAGAAAGAAAAAGAAAGGGAGAAAAGAGAAAAAGAAAGAAAGAAAGAAAGAAAGAAAGGAAAAGAAAAGAAAAGAAAAGAAAGAAAAGAAAAGAAAAGGCCCTGCCTGCTGCACTGGCCCTGCTCTTGAACGTGCTGAGCCGGTGATGGAGTCCAGGCACGGTGGCGCGCACCTGTAATCCCAGCACTTGGGAGGCAGGAAACAGGTGGATCACTATGAGTTGTGTAGTGAGACCCTGTAGAAAAAAAAAAAAAAAAACAAGAAAGAAAAGAGAAAGACAGGCGGTGGGGAAGGACCACCGTCCTGCACAGCAGGCATGGAGCTCTCCTAGGCTTCCCGGCCTGTGGGTGGAGGGCTGCAGGGAGCCACCCCAAATGCGCCTCCTGTGCCAGTGCCTCCAGTGTTGTTGCCTCAGTGTTGTCGCCCTGGCCCTGCCACCATCCCGCTGCTCCCAGGTCTCAGCAGCCCTGCCTCACAGGTGGGTGAACCTGGGAGATGGCATGGTTGGGAAAGCCGGTGGTGCAGTGCGAGGTGCAGGCCTGGGCCGGTGGGCAGCTAGCAAATCCCTTCCTCCCCCTCCCCTCGGCTTTCACTGCTGCTCCCACAGAGGTGGTGCTGGCCCTGTGCTTTCCCTCCCGGTTCTTAGTGAATCTTTTCATTTTTAATGCTTTCTTCATGGAAGATTTCAAACACTCGAGTGGGAAATAATGCAGTGGACTGTCACATGCTGATTAGCACACTTGAGTGTTCACCATTTTCCCCATCTTTGTTTGTTTGTTTTGCTTTGCTTTGTTTTATTTTGGTCTTTTTGAGACAGGGTCTCACTATGAAGTTCAGCTGGCTTTGTACTCACTTTGTAGCCCAGGGTGGCCTCAAACTCGCAGCAATCCTGCCTCAGCCTCCTGAAGGCTGGGATTACAGACAGGCATGTGCCACCACATCCAGCTCTATTTTCCCCATTTTATATGCTGCTCCCAAGCCTACCTGAGGGGAAAGGGGACTGGAACATTTCAAAAGGAAATTCCAGAGATCGCGCTATTTCCATACAAGCATCTCAGGAAGTGTTTCAGGTGGGAATTTTGTAAGATAACCTGCAAGGCTGTTACCCGCCTGAGGAATACAGGGAGACTTCGCCAGTGCCAGTTCTGAGACAAGTCTATGTTCCTATGTCCCCTGGGGGTCTCTCCCCACCCCTAGAGTCTTAAAGTATCTCCTTTACAGTGGGTTTGAGTGCAGGTCCCAACAAGGCTCGCTGTGATATTTCCTTCCCTCCCCCACCTTTTTTTTTTTAAGTTAATCATCTGTTGAAGAAATGGTGCTATTTATAGTTTCTGTAGAACTCTGGGAACCTGTGAGGACATTTCGTCTGGGTGAGAAATCAACCTTCAGATCCTTTCTCCCTTCAACAAAAGATGAAGAGGAATGCATTTGTGATAAATGCACAGACTAGGCAAAGGAAGCATCAAGCAACACGGTGGGGGCAGGCAGTGAACAAGCCTAGGAAAGGAATTATAAACACATATATATTTTCCCCCAAGACAGTCTTGCTACGTAGTCCTAGCTCACCCCAGATTCTTAGCAAGCCTCCTGCCTCATCCTCCTGAGTGCTGGGATCATAGGCATGTGCCACCACAACCAGCTTTTTGAATCAGCTTGAATAACTAACTGTTCACACTTCTAGAGTTCTAAGTATAGAATGATAGGAAAGCAATGCAGGAAAAACAAAAACCATAAGAGCTAAGTCCCTCTAGGGGTGTGGCAAATAGTTGTAATCTCAGCACTCTGGGAGGCTAAAACAGCAGGATGCCAAGTTAGAACCCAGCCTTGGCAATTTAGCCCCTGTAGAGAGAGGAGGCAGTGTTAAATCTTCACATGCTCTTCAGAGTAGTCAACAGATGAAATGTAAAACTGGAAAAAAAAAATCTTACATTAGCAGTGTAAGTCTGATGCTTAGACGATTAAAAAAGAAGACAAATGGAAATACCAGAAAAAGTCATCAAAAACACCAGAAAGAGGGACTGGCAAGATAGCTCAGCGGTCTAAAGCGCCTGCTTAGGCAAGCTTAGGCAATCGCAGGGACCACAGTTCAATCCCCGGCACCACATGCTGCGCCAGCCCCACCTCTAGAGCAGGCTGAGCAGGCCATAACATGAATACATACATACATACATACATACATACATACATACCAGAAAGAATTGAAAATGATTGCTTCAGAAATTGGAATGAGGGGGCAGGGAGATAGCTCCATGGCACAAGTGCCTGCGTGGCAAGTGCAAGGTCGTGAGTTTGAACCCCGATCCCGCAAAAAAAAAAAAAAATGGAATGAGGGCATGCAGCACCAGCCCCACTCCCAGGGTGAGCTGAGCCAGCAACCGAGTCGGGGTGTGGTGGTGCACGCCTGCAATCCCAGTGCTGGGGAGGCTGGAAACAGAAGGATCACTATGACTTAGCCACGAAGTCAGACCCTGTACCAAATACATAAGTGAAAAAAAAAAGAAAAACATTGGAATGAGGGCATCAGGTAAGGAACCACTGATTTTAAAGTATGAGATTTAGTGTATAGATAGATGATAGATAGATAGATAGATAGATAGATAGATAGATCGATCGATCAGGTTTTTTGAGTGGGGTGTAGTGGCACACACCTCGATGCCAGCACTCAGGAGGCTGAAGTAGGAGGATCCCTCCAAAGTCAAGACCAGCTTGAGGTACATAACGAGTGCAATAGCAGCCTGAACGCCATAGTGAGAACCAGTCTCAAAAAAAAAGAAAGAAAAGCAAACGTTTTAAAAGAGAGATCAGATTTATTTAGTTGGTCTGTGTGGAAACTAAAGCCTGAGAAAGGACAATTGAAAGAAGATACCTGGAACCCTCACGCTGGCTTTGGCTGGTTTGATGACTGTCACCTGCCCAGCTGTCTGGGGCAGGGACAGCTGGCAGAGCCTGCACCCTGCCCACCTGCTCTGCCCTTTGTTTGCTGCACCTGCCAGCCACAGAGGCCAGGGAGCTATTGAGGCACACTTCCTTTACCTTTTCTCTTTCCCAGGGGATCTGGGCTACTTTGGGGTTAACTCCTGCTGTGCCAGCCAGAAGATCCTTCTCCTAGACCCAGTGAATCCAACCCAAAGGCTCAGGGTCCTCATCTGCCTCTTGGACTTTTCTGGGTGGCAGGATGGGGTCATCATTATCAAGTTGTAAAATTAGTTGCTATATGACCTTGAGCTTCAGCTTGCCCACTATAACATAGGAAACAGCATAACACACAGGAAGGCCAGTGAGATAGCTCAGTGGCTGCCACCCAGGCCAGGCATGGTGGCATCCACCTGTAATCCCAGCTCTGGGAAAGCTGGGAACAGGAGGATCACAAGTGAAAGCTGCATAGTGAGACCCTGTACCAAATACATTAAACACACACACACACACACACACACACACACACACACACACACGCATGCGCACACGCGACTATTGTCAGAATTTTGAAAGAAAAACCACTGATAGGCACAGTGGCACAGGGCTGCTGCTCTCTCTCTCTCTCTCTCTCTCTCTCTCTCTCTCTCTCTCTCTCTCTCTTGTATTTTTTGTTTCTTAGTTGAGGTTTACGTTTTGTTTTCGATGCCAAGAACTAAACCCAGGGCTTCCACCTTTCTAGGCAAGCATCCTGCTGCTGAGCTAAATCCACAGCCCTCGGGCATGGCTGTAATCCTAGCACACTGGAAGGCTGAGGCAGGAAGATTGCAAATTCAAGTGCACTCCAGGAAATTTAGCCACTTAATAGGAACCTGCCTCAAAAATAAATATTAAATTGCTGGGGAGATAGCTCAGTAGAATAAATGTTTGCCTGGCAAGTGCAAGGGCCTGAGTTCAATCCCTGGTACCACCACCACTACCAAAAAAAAAAAAAAAAAAAAAAAAAAAAAAAAAAAAAAAAAAATGCTGAGGAAGTGACTTAATGGCAGAGTTCTTCCCTTGCATGCATAAGGCTCTGGGTTCAATCCCCAGCATCACATTCCCACCCTACCTGGAAATGGGGCTTAGTGCAAAGGCCCCGGTTTCACTTTTTAGAAGAAAAACAATAATGTATGCTGGGTGTGTGGTGCAGCAGCCTGCAGGGTGACCTCGGTGCACTTGGGTGTGGACCCCCAACCATCAGAAGTCCTGGGGTCTCCAGGGTGACTTGGAGGCTGGAGCTCCCTGCTGGAGCTGGACGTCCTGCCCCACTCCATGTACCTCCACTGACCTTCACCCTTTCCTCCAGTCTCCTCTTTCCATAGATCAGCTTTCACCTCAGCCTCTGGCCAAGGGATCCAATCACTCTAGCTTTTGTCTGGAACCTCAGAACTGTGCCAGTGGGTGGCTGGAAACAGTCAGCTTGGTGCCTGCCCTCCTTGAGAGACTGAAGTCAGGGAGGCCCCGGGCCAGCTTCAAGCTGCTGGAGAGTCTGACATCTCAGAAAGGGCCATTAGCATGGGCAGACAGGAAAGGGTTGGGACTCTCCCATCTAGATACTGCCCACCCTGCCTGGGAAGGCAGTGCTCTCTGGCCGGGGGCTGTGTGGCAGGCAGAAAGTTTGGAGCTGGCACTTCCCCTTCTAGACGTTCCCATCACAGATCCTGCAAAGTAAAGCACTGACCCAAAAGAGCATGCGTAGTGTGACCACACATGTATAAAAACACACAGACGCATGCTTGTTTTTGCAAGCAGAGGAACCAAAGCAGTAGTCAGCCAGTGCATGTGGGAGGGCAGAGTCACAGAGGCCACCAGTATAAGACAGCTTTTTCCCTAAACATTTCTGTGCTGCACAAATAAAGACAGTCAGCATATACCACTTTTATAACTCAAATGACTAAAGCTGATTCTTTGTGATAGTCTCCTAAGTAGCCCAGGCTGGCCTCAAACTCAGTGATACTCCTGCCTCCGCCTCCTGAGCACTAGGATTGCAGGCTCAGCTAAACAATTGACCCTTGATGAACAATCTGCCTTGAAGTTTCTCCAGGCCACTGAGGAGTCAGCCCGTGGGCTTTGGTGACACATACTTTGCTCCTGCAGATGTCCCTGGGTGGGCTGAGCTTAATGATGGACTCAGAGATCAGGCACTGTCTCAGCCACGCAGCATTTGATGGCATCCATCTCACCTGAGGACGCGAAGAACCATAGCTCTAAGCCGCAGCTCCTCTAGGAACTGATCGCTGGGGGGCATGCCTTGCGGAGGGCACGGGCGGGCACCAGGGTGGCCCCTGCCTAATCTCCACCCAAGGCTGGAGACAATCTGAGTCCCAGCCAGAAAGGAGGAATTCTCAACAGCATGGTTAGGAAAGAAAATAGAAATGTGGCTGTTTGCGTAGGAAATGGGCCAGGACATACTGTGAAGAGAGAAAAGGCAAGTTATCAAAACAGCACAGACAGCATGTTCTCGTTCCACACAGCGCCTATGAAGCTTCACTGAAAGCGGTCCGAAGGGCACGCGAGCCGCCGCGAGCAGGACGCGCCTCGGGTGCGCGCGCTCGTCCCCGTGAGGATGCAGGTCTGCAGATCGGCAGCAGTGAGCTTCCCGCGGCAGGAGGTACACAAGCCGAGGTGAGGCTGCCCTGCCTGCGGGGACGCTGCAGGTTTCCCCCGCAGCCCTGGGTGGGCCCCCTGGGTCTCCGGCGGAGGGGCGCCGAGCTGGGAAAGGGTTAAACGGCCGCGGTGGGCGGGCTCGGATGGATCGGCTGCGCCGGGCTCTGCTGGCTGCGCCTGAGCATCTCAGTGGATGCAGGCTGCGCAGCGACCAAGGTGAAGCTGGGCTGCGCGCCCAGGTGAGTGCCCCGGCCTGCAGCGCCTACCCCGCCTAGACACTGCAGGACGGGGCCGAGCCAGGGCGGCGGCGGAGGTAATGCATAGCCACCGCAGCCAGGCTCCAGCAGCGGCCGGCTCTGCCTAGGGACCCCACCAGGGCCGCAGTGGTGCGGACCCGGGGTGCGGAGTCGGGTGGGGTGTGTGGGGGTGGCACGCTCCTCAACCAAGGCCCAGCGCAGCCTCTCCCCCTCGCACAGCTCCCTGGCTCCCCCGCACCGGAGCCGCCGCCGCAGGCTGCAAAGCCGGAGTGCCGCCACCCTTCAGGCTGTGTGACCTTGGGCGAGCTGATCAGCCCCTCTGAATCCGAGTTTCCTTCGCTTGAAGTCGATACGGCCCCTGTTGGGTCTCTGAACCCTTCCCTGCGTCTCACCCCCAGGCCAGCCCGGGAGCCCAGGCCTCTCTATGGGTGGAGCAAAGCATGAAGCATGGTGAATGTTGGAAAAATGCATTAACAAGCCTAAAGGGAGAGCCTGAATCCAGTTTTGGGGCCTAAGAGGTTTTTTTGGGCTGTATAAAATTGTCCACAAGTTTTAGTGAGCCCGGTATAGTCCTGGGTGCTGCCTACGGAGGTGGTTGTGTTTCCCACGGTGTCTGTGACCCACCAAGGGCCAGGAGCCGGGAGCTCTGGGGACCACAGTGGCCTCCACACAGCCTCTGCATCCTGGCCTACCCTGGCCTGGGCCTCTTTCCCTCTGGGCTATTCAGGGACAGGAAGATTTAGAGTATGTCTACCGGGGCCACAGAGACCAGGGACTGGAGGTGGAGAGACAGAAGCAGGGGCCAAGGCATGATTACAGTGTGGCCAGGGTGAGCAGCGCCCAGAAGGGTCAAGAGCGGAAGCCTTCCCAGAGGAGGAGCTCGTCGCATCCACTGACCCAGCCACAGCTTTGCCTTACCTGAGTAGGCGCACCGGCCTCCTCCCTCCCTTCCAGAACTCTAGTCAGACTGGTCCAAACTATGTCCCATCTTTAGTGACTGTTGGGGCACTTGGAGTGAAATCCAGGTGCCATGGTGACCGGTGGCCAGCAAGTCTCTTCAGTCAAGTCCTGCCTGTCTTCTGTTTGTCTGCTCCTTGGTCCTTTGTTTGCTGTGCTCCAGCAACATTTGTGGCTTTTGTTTTATTTTATAGTAATGGGGATTGAGCCCAGGGTGTGATGAGCTACACCGCTAGCTCTTTTTGATTGTTTGCGACAGGGTGTCACCAAGTTGTCCAAGAGCTTGTGATCCTCCTGCGTCGGCCTCCTGAGCCCTGGGATTACAGATATGTGGCACCGTCCGCAGAGTGTTGTTTCTTTGTTTGTTTGTTTACAGTACTGGTACTTAAATGTAGGATCTTCTCACTGAACTGCATCCCAACTCCTTCTCATTCAGCATTTAGCAGAAATGCCTCTTCTACAAGGACTCCCGGCGTGCCCTATGTGAAAGGGTTCTCATCCCTCTGTCTCTTCTCTTTTTATTTTCTCCATAGCTATGTATGTAAAGTTATTAGAACACCAGCTCCCCAGGGGCCATCCTGTCGCTCTTGTCCACTGCAGACCCCTGGCCTTGTGCAAGGCGCACGTGCAACTCCCTGTTGAGCTCTGATGGTAACAAAGGAGACAGGAAGTGCTCTGGACGGAGAGTGATCACAGCCATGCTGCCTAGGCACCTGTGAGGCTGGACCTTTCCTGCTTTGTTGGTTAAGCCGCAAGAAGCTTCTTGAGGTAGGCGCTCACTTGGCAGAATAACAGAGCCATGACACAGAGAAGTAAGGTAACTCACCCAGGAAATGCCCTCATGTCTGTCTTCCAAGCCGGATACCCACCCTCTTCCCCTCCATCCACCTTCCAATAGAGCTGGACCTTCAGAAACAGGCTGCCAACAGGTGAAGGAGGCAAAGGAGAGGTAGTTGAAACTGAGGGGCAGCAGGAGCCTCAGCCTGGGTCTAGCACAGCCTGGCAGGGGTTGGAGAGTGGTTGAGCAGCCCAGGAAGGACAGGAAGGAGCTTGTTTTCTTTTGAGGGCAATGGGGAGCCATGGAAGGTTCTGAGGGAATGCAAGTGGTGTGACCAGTGATGCAGGTTTTGAGGCTTTAAAGGCAGAGAGACGCTGATGACTGTGTTTTCTGCTTTTTTTCCCCCAGCCTCCTAGGGAAGTTCTATGATCCCTAGCCCTCACCTGTCATCCCCTCTCTCCTGTCTTTCAGGTTCCTCCAGTGAGGACTGGCACTCTTGGGCTCCACGCTGGGCACTGGAGTGGACCATGACTTCCTTGTTCCTGCTGCTTTTCCTGCTGCCATTCCCAGGGGCCAGTCCCACCCTGGACAGGGGTCTTCCCAGGCCCCTTGAAGACACAGAATCCTACCTTGTCCCTGTAGCCCATGACAAGGGCCCTGTGGACTCAGAGCCCCAAGCCTTTGGCTTCCGGTGGCAGAGCCCCAGGCACTCTGAGAGCCGCCAGCCCTCTGCTGGAGGTGCCCAGAGGCCTGTAGGCTCTCCTCTGGGCCCAGCCCTGCCTGGGCCCCACGTAATCCCTGGGGCTCCAGGAGCACAGCTCCCCATGAAGGACAACCTCCAGCTGGCTCACGGGTCCAGCTCCCAGGGCTGGATGGGATCCCCTGACACCCAGGACCCTAGGGAGCAAGATACACTTGCCCCCCTCCCAGTAGGCACCCCTCATCTCATGGTTACCCCTATACCTTCCAGCCTTCAAGTTGAGCCAGCTACAGTGCCTCCTGTCCCCCAGGAGGTCCGAGGCCCAGTGGGACAGCATCCACCTAGAGATAGGGATCCCAAGGCCAAACCCAAGAGCCATACCCACAAGGCTTCTCCTCGGAACATCCCTCAGCACACTCCCATGCCCCACGCAGGCTTTGTTGGGGAACCAGGCCTGGGAGGACAGGGTGGACATGAGGGTGACTTTCAGGAGGTAGCCCAAGGCCCCCGAGCCACCCAGGATGACTTGGCAGCCTCTGATGCCAGCTCTGTCTCCTCCACTGACCCCAGTGCCCAGCGAGACCCAGAACTGGCCAGAAGCCTTCTTCCTGTAGAGCCCCCAGAGAAGGCTGGTGCTGGGGACACCAGGGACATCAGCTCCCCAGGCCCCCAGCCTAAGCAGATGAACCACCCTGACGTTAAGGGTTCCCAAGGACCTCAGCCCACACACACTGCAGCCTCAGAGGCTCTGGATGGGCAGCTGAAGCCAGGTGGGCACCAGTGGGGTGCCAAACCAGGCAGCCAAGTGCTCCAGTTGTGTGTACCCTCTCCTCCCCTTCCCTCATTCTGACAAATGAGGGTGATCATGCCTCTCCCTCCTGAGGGAGTGGATTTGGGGTCAGGCAAAGTGGTAACACCTTTTGTCATTTCAGAGAGAACAACGATGAATGGAGTGGACCCCATCTCCCCGCAGTGGGTAAGAGGAGCAGTGGGAGCTCCAGAAACCTCCAAGTCTCTTGTCCCTGGCTTCTCAGCTCCTGGTCCAGCCACAAATGGAACAGAGAGCCCTGTGAAGGTCCTGCAGCCAGGTGAGGGCATGGTTGAGGGCTTGGGGAGAGGGAGGCCTGTGTCCTATAGCCAGGAACCTGTGTGAGGGGCCAGGAGTAGAGACAAGCACCTGCTTAAAGGAACCAGCCAGGACCTCCACATCACTGAGGAGAAACAACAGAGTCACCGGCTGCTCTGAAAGGAGGCATGAGCCCTTTGGGGACCAGAGTGTTCTTCTGTGTAACATGGCTATGTCTAGTGTCATGATTTTCCACCTCTGGCAAATCAATGGAAAACCTTTTAAAATTTTAAAAGGTGTGGTAGCCATGTGTGGCAGCACACAGCTGTAATCCCGGCACTTGGGAGGCTGAGGCGGGAGAATCATTGGGAGTTTGAGGCCAATTCGAGACACACAGTAGTAAGTTCAAGGCCAGACTGAACTACACAGTGAGAACTTGTCTCAACAGACAAACAAACACAAAAGACTTGGGCCTCACAGGGTGCTGATGCCAGACACCATGTTAAAGTGACTCCACGAGGCAGGTGCTATTAGTGCCACTTGACAGGTGTGATTGGAAAAGTTAAAGAACACACTACAGAAAGCTGAGGAATCAAAATTACTGTGAGAGGCTATTTTAATACTGTTGTTATTGCAGATGAAACCGAGGAGTGGCCTGGGCGGCCCCAAAGCCATCCCCCAGTGCCCCCAGTCCAGGCCCCCTCAACATCACGGCGAGGCCTCATTCGAGTCTCCACACAGCGAGCCTTGAGTCAGCCCCTGCCTCCGGAGCCCTCAGCCAGTTCCACGGCCTCTGCCCCAGCTTCCAACCCCCCTGCCAACGCCACCGCACCTCCTCTGCGCTGGGGCCCCCTGCGGAGGGTGCTGAGCTTTTCCTGGGAGCTGCACGTCTACGGAGTGGGGGTGCTCTTCTTGCTGCCAGCCTTACTGGCCCTCGCCACCCTGGTCGCGGCCCTGGCGGGGCCCCGGCTGGCCCTGGCAGCCTCCTTGCTGGTGCTCCTGGCCTCTGGGCTGCGCTCAGCATACATGCTCACCGACCCTTATGGCTCACAGGCGCGGCTGGGCGTGCACGCCGGCCTGGTGCTCTACAATCTGCCCTTCCCCTTGTTGGTTACTGCCCTGGCAGCCCTGACCCTGCTTGGCCTGGGTGCGGGGCTACCGCCGCCACTGCAGAAGCCTTTACTGCTGGGAGCCTTGGCCCTAGTGCACTGCGCGGGGCTGCTCGCTGCAGACCTGCTGTCCGCCCGGCCCACGCTCAACCTCCTGGTGCAGGGCCTGTCTTGCGCCTGGGGCGCATCTGTGGCCCTGGGCACGCTCTGCCTGTGCCGGCGCCGCTTGCTGGATGCACCTCGAGGCTGGGACGCCAGCCCGGGTCCGCGCCTGCTGGCAGTGGCGGGCTCACTGGGGCTGCTGGCCAGCGGCCTGCAGCTGGCCGCCTCGCTCTGGCTGTACCCGGGCCCTGGCCGGGTGGGCCGCTTCTCGTGGGCCTGGTGGGGTGTGCACTTCTGGCTGCGCCTGCTGGAGCTGACCTGGGCGCTGGCGCTGGCGCTGGCTTCAGTGGCCGCCGTGCGTCCCCGGCCACCCACCGAGCATGCCTGTTGGGCAAAGCTGCTGCGCCTTGCGTGCCCTGCGCCGTCAGGCAAGAGCGAGGTGCCCGAGCGCCCCAACAACTGCTACGCGGGGCCCAGTGGCCTCAGCCAGGGCGGGCTGGACATCAGCAAGAGCCTCATCCGCAACTCAGCGGAGGGGGGTCCGCCCGCCACACCCAGCTCGGGTGCCTGGGGCTCAGCTGTGTCGCTGGGCCGCGGCCCTCCGGGTGGCTCGGGATGGTCCCGCAGTAGCGTGGGACGGGCACCATCGCTAAGTGAGCTGGACCTGCGGCCACCGTCTCCCATCAACCTGAGTAGAAGCATCGACGCCGCGCTCTTCCGGGAGCACTTGGTGCGGGACAGCGTGTTCCGGCGCTGCGGCCTGCGCGGCCTAGCCTCCCCTCCGCTGCAAGTCCGCCGGGGCAGCCACCCGGACGCTGAGCCCGACCAAGGGTGCACGCTGCTCCGCGCCCGCTGCCGCTCGCTCAGCGATGTTCGCGGCCCGGGGCCGCAGCGGCCAGCAGACGAGGCCGGCCACACAGCAGCCTCCGGCAGCTCCCTGGACAGCTTCTCCCGGGGCTCGCTCAAGATCAGCTGGAACCCGTGGCGGCATGGCCTGTCGTCAGTGGACAGTTTACCCCTGGAGGAACTACCGAGCACCGTGCAGCTCCTGCCTGCTCCGGCCCCGCCCCCGCCCCCGCCCCCGCCCCCGCCCCGGCCCGAGGTGCCTCCGCGCCGCAAGGCCGGAGACTCCCGCAGCGCGTCCAGCGACACCATTGAGCTCTGAGCCATCCACTGGGCACAGCCAGCCTCCAGGACAGCCAAGCTTTACACACTGGCGACTTTGGCCCGAGACAGCCAGGCGGGAACCCGAACTCCAGCTTTTTTAAAAATATCTATTTTTTTTCAGCAGGTATTTTGCACAAAGGCCGTGACTTACACGGAATACAGGGTGGCGGGCATGATTTGGGCATGGGGAGCAGGGACCACAGGACTTCCTGGTATGGAGGGAGGAGCCGCACTTGTCCAGACTGCCCTCTTCGTGCCAAAGAAATAAACACGAAAGTTTGGCTCCAGCCTTCCTCCCACAGCCCGGGCCAGGGATGCAGGCCTTCGCGCGCTGGGGTGAGGGTGGAGGCCTGGGTGGGGCCCGTTCAGAGAACCGCTCCAGGCTTTGGTAACTGCAGTTATCAGTGTTCAGTGGCCCACTTCATTTACTTCTCATCTGCTCTGGAGAGTCCCCTTGCCCATGGTAGAAATCACAATGCGGAGGTGAAGGTCACATGCTCAAGGTCCTCCTGCAAATGACAAGTGGGACTGACCGCATAAACTTCCCTTCCTGAACTGTCCCTCTGTGCCCCACCATCCTTCAGGGACACCTTCCCTCCTCAGGCACATCATTTTCCCAGGATTTTAGGAAACTTCCCCAAACTGGTAGTGATGGGGGAAGGGTAATAAGACAGAAGCTTCTCCATTTTCCAGAACTTTATTTCCTGAGATGAATAAATAAGTCAATGGCTGAAGGAGCGGGTGAATACAGAACAGGAGCTGGCAGCATGCAGCTGGCAGGACTGGGCTGTGGTGACCCACCCCTGTAGGGACCCCTCTTCCTGGGCAAGGGCCAAGACTCACTCAAGCCACCGAAGGAGAAGCAGTTTCAAAATTCAGTGTGGCCTATCCAGTCCTGTGAGGTAAATATCTGGTGGCATCCAGATTCCAGGCTCTCACCCCCAGGGGCCACACACACCCAAGCCTGATGCTGAGCTGACTGTAGGCGGGCAGGTCTTATCACCCCACCCCCAAAACAAACCAAGTGGCCCTGAGTGTCCAACCTCAGGGTGACCTGGGAGGAAGATCCCAAGCATAGGTGAGGGCATTATCTGCCCTTGATGAAGCCTTCCAGCACACGGTCACTGCGTTCCGACAGCCAATAGCCAGTCATGGCTGCCACAGCCCCAATGAAGATGGCTGTGAATACCAGGTCACCCTTGGCAGCGAGCGTGGCCAGCGCACAGATGATGACACCGAAGAACATCTGCTGCAGCACCACCAGCTCATCTTCCGTCATCTCCGAGAAGAAGCCCGCAGACTCTGTGAGGAGGAGGCGGCCTCTCATTCCTAGTCCATCTCACACGGCCAGCGCCAGCCTGGTGCAGCAGGCACAGAGCGAGCAAGGAATGAAGGGAGTCCTAACCCGTGCAGGAGTGGTAGGTCCGTGTGACCTGGGGCCAGCTCCAGAGCTAGGGGCCTACTGCGAATGCCAGTGCTGCACGCTGCTGCCACACAGCCCTGGGAAGTGCCTTGGCCTCTCTGCATCTTAGTTTCCACATATGGAATACAGGGCACAGAAAAGAGTCTCTGTGGGGCTTGACTGTTTTAGGGTGCTGACAGGTGGCAGATGGAATGCACTTGGAGCAGAATGTGACACATGAGAAGAGCTGTGGACGTGGTCTCTGGTCTTTACCGACCCCTTCATCTCAACACACCCATGGCCTACAAAGGCTCTCGGACCAGAGCAAAGGTGGTGTCCTCTGGAGAGGAGGCAACAACAGACCCAGGGAGGCACAGTGACCACTCTCTGTCCCTGGAGTGAGGCTGCCAACGGCCAAGCTAGATAGCAGACTCACCTGGTCCTCTGCAGCCCCCAGGGGCTAGGCTGTCACTGCTGCTGCCACCTGGAGAAGGGGCTCAGCTGCCCTTCCTGGAGGAGGACCTCCCCACTCACCTGGGATCTGCTCTTTCACGCAGACGCCTTCGACCTGCTTATAGCCCTCGGTGCAGACACAGTGGTAGCCACCCTCGGTGTTCTTGCACTTCTCGTTCTCTCCTGGACATACCACTGTTTCACATTCATCCACATCTGGGGGAGGGCGGGGCAAAGGCAGGGTCAGGACCCCACACCACTGCCTGCACCCTGCCCAGCACCACCATTCCACACTTCCTCCCCTGCCTCTGCCTGTCAGCCCAAGAGCAGACTCACCAAGACACTTGGAGCCCACCTGCTGGTAGCCAGGGCTGCACTTCTTGCAGCGGCCTGGCCCTGCTCCCATGCAGCCCAGACAGGCCTTGGCACAGTCTAGGGAACAGAGACATAAGGTGGGAGCCACCCAAGACCGGCAAGCAGTCCCAGGGCTCCAGAGCCTGAAGGGTAGCACTCTGCAGAAACAGGCATGCAGCTGCCACATGCCCTCTGCAGCAGTGGCCACTGACCTCGGCACTCATAGGCGCCTTCCGTGTTCACGCAGAACTGGTCAGCTCCACAGCTGGCTCGCTCAGTGCCGCACTCATCGATGTCTGCAGAGTGGGACAGGGTGGGAACTGCAACGCCTACTCAACTAGCAAGGAAGCCAAGGCCAGGAGGCTGCAAGCTAGGGACTGCGGTCTCCAGCCTCTTTGCAGCTGTGTGTGTGGACTGGCCTTGGCCCAGAGGCACAAGCAGAAGCAGGGTGCTCCACGTTTGGCCTTAACTGTCTGACCCTACTCCTGTCCCAAGCACGGTGCCATGATTGGGCATCAATCACCAAGGGGGTGACTGCGCAGGAAGACAGAAGGACCCTGAGTTACTGTGACAAGCAAAGCCCTTGCCAGACTGCTGTCAGAGGAAACAATAAATCTCTGTTCTCTATGTCACTGTCTTTTAGGAACATCTCTGTCACAGTTCCTCAGCCTTCACCCTTGTTTACACAAATGGAGACAGAGACACAAACTCCAGACCCCCCATTCCTCGGGCGAACCCTCCTCTACTGGTCCTCACTGCCACCTCACGGAGTGGCAGCCAACCCATCGGGCCTATGCCTACTGCCCAGTGGCTGGCTCTGCAATGAGGCCCACTCACCCACACACTTGAGGTGATGCAGGGCCCAGCCCTTCCTGCACTGCAGACAGTGTGACTCCTCAGGTCCTGAGCAGCGGGCACAGGGGCCAAAACAGGCTGTGGGGGACAGGGACAATACATATAAGGATGGACAGCGGGCGCCCTTTCTGCCCCATCCAGCACCAGACCTTCCAGCTACCTACCCAAACATACCAGATGGCTGGCATTGCGTTCCGCCTCAAAGTAGCCAAGACCACATTGGCCACAGGCCTCGCCCCCATAGCCAGCTTGGCAGTCACAGTGTCCACTGCCCCCTCGGGTCCCTTCCCCTTGGCACTGACCATAGCCACCACAAGGTCTCTCTGTGCCTCCTGGACAGGCTGCAAGGAGACACCAAACTGGATGAGTTCACATAAACTGACAAACAACAGAATATGTTCTACATATTGCTCAACATATCTATAAAGCAAAATTAATTTCAGCCAAGTCAGTGGTACATGCCTGTAATCCTAGTACCTTGAGAGGTTAAGGCAGGAGAATCATGAGTTCAAGCCAGCCTGATCAACTTAGCAAAATGCTGTTTTAAAATTTTAAAAAGGGCCACGAATATAGTTCAGCCTGGCAAATGTGAAGCCCTGAATTCGATTCCTAGTACCAATAAAGAAAATACATAAAAATTAAAAAATAAAAATGGGCTGGGAAGGGCCGGCCACATAGCTCAGCGGATTAAAGCACCTGCAAGCAGGAGCAGGGGCCAGGGGTTCCATCCCCGGGCCTGCCATGCCAGCCCCACCCCTGAGGTGCGCTGAGACAATTAAGACTGGGCATGGTGGCACATGCCTGTAATTCCAGCTCTTGGGAGGCTGTAAACAGGTGGATCACTATGAGTCTGACCTAGTAGTGAGACCCTTCCCTAAAAAATACAAAAAAAAGGAGGGAGATGCAGCTCAATGTGAAGGCCCTGGGTTCAGTCCCCAATACTGAAAGAAACCAATCAAGCCATCAATCACTATCTCACAAAGGCTGGAGATATAGCTCAAGTTCCTGGGTTTTATTTCCAACACCAACAAAAAAATTTAAAAGCATATATGCTGTCAGTCAATCAATATCCTACTGTGGATCCACTTAGGTTGTTTAACAATTGCCTGTGTGTGTGTATGACTCGCTGGGGCTTCAATCCAGGGCCTCGGCAAGCGCTTTATCGCTGAGCTACACCACTGCCCCGAATCTTTCATACACTGAACTGACCATCTTAGCTCTTCATCTGTTGTTACAGGAAAGACTTTTCTAAAAGGAGTAAGTCTGGGGCCGGCGAGATGGTTCAGTGGTCTAAAGCGCCTGCTTAGGAGGGCTCAGGCAACTGCGGGGACTGCAGTTCGATCCCCGGCACCACATGCTGCGCCAGCGCCACCACCAGGGCAGGCTGAGCCAGCCACAAAATGAATAAATAAAGAAACAAACAAACACAACAAGCAAACAAATAAATAAATAAATAAAA